>UCQR01102940.1:0-16969 GCA_900474235.1 Cecidostiba semifascia | reverse complement strand
GTGCTCTGCACACTGTTATATAATTGCAATTAAATTTTCTTGTTAAAAAATGTATCTTTCGCGCGCACGCTCGAGTGTGACGCCCTTTTGTTCTCGAAAAAGCGCGAGCATTTATTAATTAAAGAGAGCTTACCGGATAATAACCCGCTCTGTGTACGGGAGAACCGCTTATATTCCAGGGGAAAATATAATAACTCTCGGCGCATTGAAACTGAATATACAGCCGCGAGAGAGAGAGAGAGAGAGAGAGAGAGGAGTTTTTATACTCGATCCGTATCCTGTTACGTCGGCATCGATCTAACATTCGCGAGCTTTGATCTGACCCCCGCCCCCCTTATCGCAAGCATTTCGCTCCAAATTAAAAACTGCACCTTTGTGTCCCATAACGTTCCCGAGGAGGAAAGTCAAGCTCTCGCGCGTTGCAACAAACGAAGGCATTTTTCAATGTATCGACTGCGCCTTAGGACCTCGTTCCTTGAAAGGCCTCGGGCGTGATCGTTAAGTGTTCCCTTTTCAGCGCAACAGCAACTTCGCCCTTTGTCTTTCCCCAAATACATGCAGCGTCAGAGAGTGTAGAGCAGAGCGTCGTACAATTTTCGCAAGCTCGTTTCTCCTCCTTTGCTGCTGCTGCTGCCGCTGGTGCTGCTATAGTGCAGAAGTCGTTAGCCCCGTATATATCGGCTGCTTCCTTTGAGAGGGGCCAACTGCACCTGCTTCCTCGATCTTATATCGGCCGCCGCGAGCTGCTGATCCGTGAAAGCCGAGAGAGAGAGAGAGAGAGAGAGAGAGAGAGAGAGAAAGCTGGGATTGATGGCGAGAGAGGAAGGGCTGCTGCTGCTGCTGCTGCTCGATAACGATCTGGGTTATTGGATTCCGCGATGATGTGTCTACTTTGTTGGCTGGCGCGCTCATTAGAGCAGCCGCGCCGAGGCTTGATTGAAGACGAGAGGATGGCTATGATTGGAGTTGGAAAAGTGGGTTGGCTCGGCCGATGGTTGAAAAATTTTAGGAGAGACTATTTGCGGCAAGAAAGTTATTACGAACTTGCAGGACGTGTGCTTTCCGAAAATAGAATGAAGAATTGCTTTCAGCTCCCATATAGTGAAATCATCAGTTTTTTAAAAAACATGTTTTGTTACTAATTTTACCCGGTATATCGTAAATATATGAATTTTTCAAAGTGAATAATGCCGTAAAAGACGCGTAATCCCCTGCGCTAATCACTCGTCGTATTACGCGACCAAAATGGACGTTTATCGTACGAATAGCTCGACTTTATCCCCCTAGCGCTCTCTCTCTCTCTCGGTTCTCGGTTGTATGTAATCGATCCGCGTACTTTGCAAATAAACACTGTTTATATTCGTTTGCAAATGATTCGGGGATTTAGCTGCGCATTTATGCCCGTGTGTGTAAATGGCAGATAGATGCGGAGGAGGAACGCGACAGTAAAGAGAAAAACAAACACGGATCGTGTTTGCGAATTTGAACAAGATGATGGACACAATGGCTGATAATAGAGGCGAAGCGACGAAAAATAAAGGTTTTGTAAAGTTTTTCACATGTTTTTCAACATTTACTATGTCGGTAAAATCGTTACTTACAACCTATATCTATGTGCAGAGTGTAATATCGAGTTTGCTCCGCACAAAGTGTGCTACCGTTTCAATATCCTTGTTGTTCCACGTGGCTACGCCCCCGTGGAATATGCGGTGCAATATACGCCCGGCCTCAAGAGGCGACCTGTGTAAGCTACACCGTCGTTTAGAGTACACGCGAGAAAAAGCCGCGTGAATTTCGAAATAAAATTTGAGCCTTGTGTTGCACGCTTGGGAAAAGTTACGAAGAAGCCGTTAAAGTACGCTAAGTGCAGCCTCTGCGAGATCTTTTTTTATACCTACGCGAGATAAGCGAGAATGAGTTTCATAATAAAAAGCAGGATTCGAATCGCTGTTTATACGCAGATTATAAAAGAAACAAACGTTCGCGAAAGAAAAGGGTCAGCTTTGGTATAATAAAACAAAAAATAATAATCATTGAATAAATCAGGCTGTACTTATCGCGCGTAATAAGTGTACCGTAAATAAGCGCAGCGTTAAAACACATAATGAGAGTCCAAGAAAGATAGGGCGCTAAAGAGCGACAAAGTTATCCTTCTCGGTGCATATAACAAGGATTCGAGTCTCTCTTTCTCTCTGTCCTGCAGCAGCAGCAGCAGCAGCAGCAGTAGTAGCGCAACAGTTAAGAGGCGCCAGTAGCAGCAGCAGCCGCCTAAAGCCCGCGCATAAATTACGCGGCATTAATGTATCGCCGATAATGCGAATTTATCGCGAACTCGCCGGTGACGCATGCGCTCGTGTCTTTCGGCTCTCTTTTTCCAGCGGCTGCAGTAGCGCACACGGCCGTATTAATCTCCTGAGAGATAGTAGCCCATCTATCGTTGCCGGCCGGGATGCGCCTGACACGCGAAATCAATGGCATTCGGCTCTCTCTCTCTCTCTCTCGTTCTGCAGTAGTGAGACTACTGGACACGCTATATAGGTATACATATACATACAGTCGTGTATGCAGCTGCCGAGGAGAGTTTTCCCGAGCAGCCGGATGTTCGAGCTGCTGACGCACTGGATTTTATTATGTGGAACGTGCATAAACGCGACGAGTTTCGCTGTTGTTGTATATAAATAATACATAACGATGAAACGTCGGAATAAAAGTTTGATAGAGAAGGATATAATAATAAAAGATTCGACGAGCGCAGATTTGCTCTCTCTCTCTCTCTCTCTCTCTCTCTCTCTCTCTCTCTCTCTCTCTCGAGAGAGAGAGAGAGAGAGAGAGAGAGTAAATATAGCGCGAGCCATATGCGGGATAAACATAGGCAAATTGAATGAGCGCCTCTCGTTTAAAATGACAGGCACGTGTCTATTAGTCATGTGGGTGTGCCTATACTCTCGGGGAGGTTAATGGCTTTGATCATGCCGACAGAAGAAAAAAAATGACTAGTTCGTGATCGGTTCATCACACGGCAAGAATGTGTAATGTTGCGTGATAGATAATTTCGCTGATGAAGTTGCGAATTTCGCATTTCAATTACACATGCGGCGCTGTTGCCGTCGTTTGCGATAGAATCGATAACCGAAGAGGATCTTCCGGATATTAAACCTTTATATGGATGTGAAGTTATTGGAAATGTATAAATAAAATACAAAGAATATATTTCGTAGTGATAATTCGTTGAAAAATATAAAAGCATCGAATTTAAAAATATACATTTTATCTCTTTTCTATACCACAGATTATTTATTCTCAAGCTACAAATTGATAGCGCCCGCGCGCGCAAGAATAATAACTGTCGAGATAAATTATAAGCAGAGAATATTAAATGTGTTCGCTCTCGGGCTGATGTTATATACCTCATCAAACCTGAACTATTGTTTACCCATTTTGCATATTAATACTTCGATTATACCTTAGTAATTTAGCGATCATACTTTGTGATTGCCCTCATAAATTATATCCCGAGAGTATTGACGTTTTTTTTTCTATATGTATACTCTCTGCTTATCTCTCTTCCTCTCTTACGCGTATATATACGTGTACACTCGCACACGTGCACTTTCTAATAAAATTAATACTCTATTAAATTTCGTTCGCGCGCGCAATGCATATATGCTAAATAAATCCATCAGCCTAGCCGCCACTGCCGCGCAATTATATTTATATGCTAATTCCATCCTCTTCGCAATTTTAAATTCAACTACCTCTCTAGTGCCGGCGCGCGAAATTCCCGCATTCGTACACACACACACACACACACATACACACATGGAGCTAGCCTGCTCCGTCGCTGAGAATGATGAAATGGAGGAAAAAATTGAAAAAGATTTTCTCGATGCATCCTGTGCGCTAGGGGGCAACAACAATAAACAAGCAACAAAAAAATACGCTCTTTCTCTCTTCGTCTGACTACAAAATTTACGGTAGCTGTCAGCGAGAGACGTGCAATTTTTCATTCTTACTTCGTCATGTGCACACACGCGCGATAACGCATATCCGACGTGTGTAGATTCCCGGCTCGAGCGGAAAAGGGTTAAATAATAATAGCGTTTTTTTCAAAGCCGCGTAAATAAGAGCTGAGTAATGCATTTCTCGAATTCCCGCATTATACCCGTATAATGAAAAGCTTGTACTCGAGTATAAACCACACGCGGCAACGACGCCCTTGTTCGAGCGCGTATTTCACCAGTATAGCAGCAGCGAAATCTAAAAAACTTGCTTCGCATTAAAACTAGCCCGTGTGCTTCCGCAATTTTCCATTTACGTGCGAAAGACCGCAGGTACGTACACACAGGGGGAGAAGAAAAAAGTAGTAGTAGAGCACCAGAGTCGACAGACGCGCAAAAAATGCCGAAACACACAGGTGTGCCATACTATACGGCAACATTGTGCATCGTGGTCAACGACATACATCATCCTAGCTTATACATATATCTATAGTAGCAGTAGCTGAGTAGATAGGTATATACACATACATATACAGGGGGGTAGGTATAGCAGTAGTAGCAGCAGCCGCGGGCGCGACGTCGTCGTCTGCGTCCCCCGGGTGTCGTTATTCACAACTAGCTCTCGCTCGCCCGCAGCGGAGCCGCCTCCATTATTCAGAGCGCGCACGAGAGCGCTGAGAGGCTGGCCGCCGCGATTTTTCAGGATAAACTCCAGCCGCTGCTGCCGACGCTCTCTAATGAAACGAGCCATAGACGCGTAGTCTGGCGCAAGCTCGCGCGCCCTCGCTTTGACTACCACCACCGCCGCCGCGTTCTTTGCGCGCGGAATGCGTAATGCGTTGCGGCTGCTGTCGGAGTAGTTGGGAGTGTTTTTTTTTTCTTTTTCTTTTTTTTGTTAGGAGGAGGATTTTCCGCGTCTGCCTCTTTGTAGACTGCCTTTTGCTGCGTTTACGTCTGCTTTAGAGGAGTTTCAATTTATTTGCGAACTCGTAGGAGGATATCTCGAACGCGATTGTTTCGTATCCGTATATTGCTTTGGCGTGTCTGACGCAAGCCCGATCGCTACTACTTATGCCGAACAAAAAATGTTTACGCAAGCAATTTATAACACCATTACGAAGAGCAGAGAAATAGAGAGAGAGGTTAATACGAAATTACTAGAAACTTGATTATTGTGCACACTTAATTACAAAGGAAGTGCACAACATAAGTGGATTAAGCGGGTCGGGGGTGAGAGATGAGAGGAGGAGTTTGCTGCGCCTGCACTATATGTGATTACACCTAAGGCGAGTCATATAACGAGCTTCTGATAAAGTAGAATTATCCGCTGCAGTGGGCGAAATGCTCGCGCGCGCACATGCACGCCGGCGAAAGCCTTTCGCAGTTTATGCTTTTCCCTCGTTTGCGGCTGACAAGCAGCACTAGCGGCGGCGGCGGCGGCGGCGGCACTCGCTCTCCGGCCCCCGGTAATTAACCTAATGACGCTGCCATTATTACACGAGAGAGAGAGAGCAGTCAGTTGATGTTTTTACATGCTGCGCGGCCTCGCGCGCATTAGCAGTCGCGAGTGCGCGCTCGCTTAGCTTATATATTTGCATGGCAAAATGAGCTCTCGTTAAGTTAACTAACAACGCGCGTTGTGATTTTCCTCCACCTCCTCCTGTCCGATGCTTTTGACATTTCAATTAAATTTATTTTCACTCGATATTTTAATGGAAACATCATTGCGCCCGCTGAATAAATCTCGGAAAATAATTATTTTTTGTTGTTGTTTTTTTTTTTTACTCTGGTAGATTTTGGATGAACGATGGTTTTTAGCGCGCAAAGAACGAGGCAATAAAAACGTTGCGGGAGAAATAATGATAGCAGAAATTGACGTTAAAATTTACATAGATTACCTTGAGCGCGTGCGCGCGCGTTTCTTCTACTACATAAATTTTATTTGCAAGTTCATTATAATTTCGGCTCATAAAAATACAGGCGTTCCCTGCTACCTCCTACTAAATAACTCACTCGTATAATGCGTCCCACTACACCGCAGCCATTACTTATATCCCGAGTGCTCGGCCTGTTATTTTTTTTTCTTTTAATAAATGCATTTCGGTAACGCGAACGCAAAAATGCATTTTGCAATTGACTCGATATAATACGAGATATAATACGGCGCTGATGAGATGAATTATCGAAACGTCTGAATTGGATTACAGCTGCGCAGTGTCTGCCTGAAATGCCAAATATAGGCATGATTCAATATTGCAAACCGCGAATGTCTGAACAGTTTATAATCGAGCTATGATTTGCCTCTGAAATCGAATTAATATCGGAAAATTATTATATCCAAAGTTGTATAAATAAAAATATATTCAAAGGAGGTATATTTATCAGCCTTAAATATGCAGCAGAAAAGTGCAGTGCGAAAAACTCGTCCTCGTATACACCTCGCCAGACAACTTTTTCAACCCCCAACGCGATAACTTCCTGCAGCAGATAGAGCCAGCTGCGCCCATGCAGGTTATCTCACCTAAAAAGCGTCGTCTCGCATATAAAACGCCCAAACCAGCGTCTGGTCTTTTAATTCGTTGGGCAAATATAAGAACCGTAGTCTACTCTCTTCTGTGGAGGACAGTTGGCTATTGATTTTTTTTAGAAGAGCCTCGGAGCGAAACGTATTTCAGCGATGCAGCCGCGGAGCGTAAAACGCGTCCGGGGGAGAGCTGGTGATGTACGCGAAGCCATTGCAGCTGTACATTCCGCTGAAATATACATCGGAGGACCGGACGCCACACACCGCAGTGACCTTTGCCCTCGACCTCGTGTGCGGTTCTCGCTGCGGATGGAAATTTCTGAAAAGGTGAATGAGCGGGAGTATGTGTGTGTGTATGCGAAGTGGTCGGCGCCTTTACGACACGAGCTCGCGGTGTGTGTATGATGGTAATGGTGACATGGCTGGGAAGCCGAGGGGTGTTAAAGGATATTCGAGACCGGAAGGAAGGGATATGGATATAGGTACGTATACTTGAGAATAAATATATGTACCTAGACGACACATAGTGTTCGCCTTAAAGTTAAGACGCCGCCGCTGCGCTTTTTCCTTGGACTTTTTTTTTTGCAGCGAGTAGATTGCGTTCGCGACGACGGTCGGAGGGAGACGATGTAAATTGTAAAAGTCTGCCGAGAAGAGATTATTGTTTGCTGTGTGTCGCGCTCGAGTATGATGGGAAATTTTCCGAGTTTTTTTTTCAAGCATAAAGCATGTAATTTTACTTCGTAAAGAAAAAAAATGTGAAAAAATCCCACGGGCTGACTACAACGAGAGTACTCTACTGAAAGCTCGACCACTTTACTTTATACACATCTTCGCGAAAGTATTTTATTGCCCCGAATGGCAATGCTCTCCGGAAAGTACCATAAAAACAGACATGGAACAGCACTATATTCCCGCGCAGCCAGAGCGCACAGGCGACGAAGTGCAAATTAAAGGCGAGCAGAGAAGGTGTACTCGCGGCAAACCGAGATATATACGTATATACAGATACACGCACATCAGTTTGCGTGCGAATCCCATTAAAACAACGAGGACGCTTTATTAAGGGAATCGTAGAAGACGCTACGTTTCCAGTCGCTAAAATTATTGTCTCGTTTCCCTACGAGTCAAATGCAGTGTCGCGTTACACATATATACAGTGTACTGTAGTTTATAGTAGACTGCACGGGTTTATAGGGTTCGGCGACTCGGTCCGCCTGTCCTCCGGAATAGTCCCTTCGAGCTACTCGATGCTACACGTGTATACAACATACACACACACACACATACACGTACAGAGAAAGGACTACTACTGCACTCGGCGGTGGCCGAGAGTGTACAGAGTTGCCGTCAGCGGCAAGTGCCTCGAGCCGTCGTGTGCTCTGAAGTCCCGAGACACGTACTTCGAATTAAGGCTGGATTACGCTTGGGAATTTGTCGGGTTGCTTCCATGCGTTGAAAGAGTGTTGAAGAAATTGAAGTTTTGATTTGCTGGATCTCGCCTTTTATACTTTATATCGCGTTTAAGAGAATCTATTGGACTTTGATGGAGTAAAACTTGATTATTGTGAAAGACTCGCTCGGTTCTAAGACCTCGAAATAACTGACCCGTGAAGCCAAGGCACAAATCACACCTCGACTCTCGACAAAGAGGAATGTCGTTATAACGACTTGAAAGCAACATCACCTGCAGTACAAAGTTTAATCTTGCGCTACTGCGATACGACGATTCAATGAGAGGACTACTCCAAAGGATTTCATCTTTATTCGAGATTCCAATTCAATCTGGTCTGTAGCTACACTTGACGACATTCACTTTGCTTCAGGAATATGTATTCGACGGTTCATCCAGCCGAATTTGCATGTAAGACGTCGCGGCGCGAGGGTCACCCACGTCGGTATGTATATGTACGGACGCGTGTACCATGAATATCCCTTTCACGGTCTCTCAATGAATAGTAGATCAGCTTGAAAGATAGGATTAAATGTGCGTTTGTAAGTATATACGAGAAATAATAATCACGTACTTCGGAATAACTCAGAGGATGAAATTTTTTGCAGCACTGCACCCTCGGCGACAAGCAGCAGCAGCAGCAATGTCAATTTTGCATAAGAGACGCGACGAACAATCTCGGTAAAAAGCAGGATAGCGTGAGCGCGTCGTCACCTCATAATTAAATTCCGCTTGGGGGCAATAAAAAAAACTTTATCCATCCCGGCTGCTGCTACTGATGCTACTGTCCCAAATCCTTCAATCTTCCGGCATCAAGCAGCATCCTTCTTTCGACATCGCACACACGCGTATAGTACCTATATATAGTTTCCTCCATTTCCCCACTTACCGAGATAAGACCATGTAGTCGGCCATTCAATTTCTCGAATTTCCAGGGCTGTGCAGCCTCGAAAAGCGGCCGCAGCGCGCGCGAGAGAGAGACGTATACGCGCGCTCGTAAAATTCTCAGCGATGCGACAGTTCGGGACAAATCGTAAAGCTCGTGCTGCTGCTGCTGCATGCCGGACGGTCCGAGGCCGCCGCTAAATTTTGAACACGATCATGAAACCGGTAGCGGTGATAACCCCGGGCTTCTAGGAATGCGCTGCAGCCGAGTCATTAAAGCGGGCCCTCGAAACGCCTACCTCCGCCGCTGCCGCCGATTTCCACGGTTTAGGAGTGATAAACATCCGCGCGCCAACTTGCTTCTCTCTCTCTCTCTCTCTCTCTCTCTCTCTCTCTCTCCCTATTGTATATCGCTGCAGGCGTGTATACCGTTCTCTATACAGTAGTCGGAAATTTCTTCTTGTTATTGCGCCGCTGGCAAAAGCTCCAGTATAGTGGTGTATACTATACTTTTGTTTATGCGCTTATGCTTTTGAGTAATTAGTGTGGTCGGTTGATGTGCGCCGACGTGTTGTTGGCGTTTTAGAGCCAAATTTAATGTGCGCCAGCTTTGAGCATCAAAGCTTGATGACGTAAAAATTTTACGCGATTCGTTTCCTCTCTCTTTTCCTCTCTCCTTTCGGCTTCAAATGAGATGTATAACACTCGCTATACAGTGACATTAACAGGCTTTTCACCTTTTGACCCCGTCCCGTGTGTAGCAGCAGCAGGGTTGCATTTTTTACATCCCCGACGTGTGATAAATACTCCCGACAGTCTCCATTACCGGCGAAACAATTAAAAATATTATGAGAATTTCGTGCGCGGCCCGACAGCCATTGTGCTTTAATAAAAGCTCCCGGTCGTGATGAATCTGTACTTAGCTGAAACAATGTCTCTTAGTTTTTTTCAATTAATTGCGCACAAAGAAAACTTTTTTAATTATGAATACTGCCACCTCCCTCCCTCCCCACGAGAGAGCTTACATTGTTTTCAAATAAATTTGATAGAAAAGAACCGGCAGCGAAGTGTGGCTTTGTTCGGCGCAAACATGACGGCTAATTTAAATTTAATTATTCATTCGTAGAAATTTTATCAAGCTCGAAATTACACGTGCGAGTATTCGTTGCCACACGAGCGAGCCCACCTACGCTGCTGGTATAATCGCGTAATTAAGCAATATTCTTTTGTTCCATGCATGCAGCGAGCTGGATTTATTCATTAACCAAATCATACTCTGCTCGCAGTTGTTTGCAAGCGCAAGCAAAACTATTTAAATTGCTTCCACCGAAAATCCAACTAAAAAAAGCGCTCCGCGACTTCGCTTTCGAAAAGTGTTAATTGAAAATGTTAATCAGCTGAAGAAAAGTTTTAATGGATACAGTGGGAGGATTGCGCAGTTCGCGAAAAGTGTGCTCCAGTTGCTGCTGCTGCTTTTGTTAGCCGCGATAGGAGGCGGGCTACGTATACGTACGATGCGAAAAAGCCTCCAGCTGCGTGTCTAACGCATTGTCCGGACGTCGCAAGCTCGTGAGCCGGCTTCTGGCAAGTGTGAAATGAGTTTCGTTGTTATTTGCTCTCATGTGAAGCTTAGGGCTAAAACACAACAACGATTGCTTCTCTACTGTTATTTTATTAAATTTCACGCGATTATGGATGATTTTCGGTGGAATTGAGGAGAGAATGCAATAATGAAAGTTCATTGTTGTTTCCGCGTCGAGCCGCGCGGGCGGGACGTTTTAATTTGAAATTTTAATCGGAAATTCGAGGGCTTTTGAATGCGAGGAGATTTACAGTTGAGTGGCTCTTTAATAAAAGCGAGGCACTATTTTACACGGAAAGTTGGGGGATTCAAAATGTTGAAGCTTTATTTTAAATAATAATTTATGATGTAATTCATGTCCTTTAACGCTCGACGAGGCCGGTAACGAGGTTGAAAAATTATGCTTTTACGCTGTGCGTCGCTTCTTCTTTGAGATAATGCAACAATCTGCTAACTCTTTCATGCTTTGTTATTTCAAATTTCCAAGCGAGGCATATCATTTTGAAAACTGCAAAAAGTTTCAAAATGACGAGGCGAGTGACTTTAATTCAGTATTCCTCGTTTCGAATAATCTCAATATGAAAGTGTATATTAGGCTTGAATTTGAAATCGCCATCATAGTACGAATAGAAATTAGTTCGGAAACGTACACAAATAAATAAATCAGAAAACTCTAAAAATCACGACTACAAAGCTTCCTCTAGGAGGAAGCAAAACATAAATAGAAAATGGACGAGAAACACGCCAGAGCGGAACTACAATAACCCAACCATCACCGAATTCTCCCTCTCGCCCATTGCATTCCGTGAAACACTGCAAAAGTCCGTACTTGCGGAATGCAGCAGTAGCAGTAGCAGCTGAAAACGGCCGAGGAAGAATGAACGAAGGGAGATAAAACGCCCGAGCCGTCGACGGTAGGCTCGGGCGTTACGGAGATTAATCAGAAACAGCGGGCTCGTCGTCGTCGCGCTGACAATGCAGATGCTCGAGCCCTTTGTGCCAGTCTTCTGCTTTGTTTAATGGCTGATGAGATGTAACCCTCTTCGGCGCCGCGTCGAGTATTTTGAATACCGACGACGCGTATACCTGAGCCCGATAGTAACCCCTACAACGAGAATTACATTCCCTTCTAGAGCTCGTCGTAGGGTATACTATGCGGTGTGGTGTAGCTAAGATCTTTGAAGCTAAGTGAACTTAGTACCAACTCGTTGAAAAATTAAATTTCGATTGAGGCTTCAGTGTATCTTTGAATTTAATTGAAAGAGAGTCGACTTAATTGTATGTACTTAAATGTCAACTTCTGTGGGAATTCGCATTGGAAGAGAGAATATCGCCAGGTGAGAGAAATTAGTCTAAAAGACGAAAAGCGGATTAACACTATTAAACTGTAAGCTTTTAAGTGTTTCAAGTTGAACCTCTTATACCTCTTGCAATCATCGGTACTCAAGCTGGTATAATTAACGGTAGCTACTTAACGAACTAAAGTATTTACTCATCAGAAAGTAATCGATGGGAACAAATTAATTTTTATAATCTTTTCGAGAGCATATTCACGCATCGCCTGATGATCAGTTCTGGCCACAAGGGGTCAAGAAAATCGAACCTCAACCCCTTAGTATTCAGAAAAAGCACGCGACCAAAGCAATTGCTTGCTCCGCAATTTTAACCCCCGAGACGGATATATAAGTCCGCAACGGGCCGAAACTATTCGACTCGTTTTCTCTCTTATTTCTCTGTCTCACTCTCTCGTTCTCCTGGTCTCTCCTCCAGTACGTACTTCAAGGACGGTCGATTTCAATTTCACGCCCGGATAAATGCTCTTCCTCTCGTTCTTTTTTTTCTCCTCCACGTTTTCCTGGCCGCTCTTTATCTCGCTAGTTTCTTCATATTTTTCTTTCTAATGGTTGACTACATTTCGGAGAATAATTGTAAATACCGATACAGTCTGCTGAACTTTTCTCCGAGCAAACGTGAGCGCGGCTTTCGCGAAATTGAAATCCTACTACAGGTCAACGAAGCTATCGTTTCTTTTCGCTTCTTGCGATACGTGTACCTATCGAATATCATAATATTTTTACAATTGCTCGACTTATCAATTTCTCCGATTCTTCGATGATGAAATATACTTCCATTCCACTATATTTCTTCTCATTCTTCCATATACCTGCGAAGTTCGGAGCGCGAGAGCAGCATATCGTCGAAAGAAATATTAAAATTATTCTCCACATCCGAGGATAATAAAACACTCCCGTATAGCAGAGAGCACTAAACGATATTAGCTCTCTCTTGGGAGGGAAAGAATAAATTCCCCTTTATGAAAATCAAATCGAAGCTTTATGGGACGCGTATTTCAGCGTTTACCAGCTGCCAGAGGCGAAGGAGGGAATTGCGCGCAGAGGACGATGCCTCATAAAAGGCTATACCACCCCCCTTTCTTTTCTCGCCGAGTGAAACATTCCGAGTGTTTCGAGATGATTCGATCTTTTTCTGGATCATTCGCGAGCGTAAGGTCGAGTGCAAAATAACGGGCTGCCGATAGTGCGTTATATGAAAGAAAAGGATGGCACACACTCGGCGGGCGATGATGGAATATTGCATGCGAGAAGATGTGTGTAGTGAAATCGGAATACGAATAGTCGATGGAGTTTGATCATTAGTTTCTTTCTTATTTTACATCTCGCTGTTTTCAAAATATACACGAAATTGTCGCTCTTAGATGGAAATCATAATCGAATGCAAACATTTTGCACAAGTAAGCGAATGTATATAGTTTCGCACCTTCTGCATTTCAGCGTAGCAACGTCATAGCAGGAGAGTTAGGAAAGTTTAACAACAGTTTCTCATATCGCGGTACTAAAGCAAAACTCCCTCAACTTTGCGCCATTAATAAGGCATTCATTCTGAGCGTAAATTCATTTATTAATTTTATTACCGGCCTTTATGACGTCATTAAATTTAATTTTCTTTGCATTACTACACTTATTAATCTGCTGTGTAAATTATGAACACACACGCGTCCGAAGTTTGACGTTGCTATTTAGTTACGTCCTCAAACTGGGCCAAAATGTTCACGACTTCTCTGCCTTACACTCTTACAAACGACTAACGCGCGAATCTATTCTTTTCTGTTGCAGGTACGTGTTCCGAGTATAATCTCAACGATCCGTGAGTAAAAATCCAAAAGTGACAAATTTCCTAGCTCCGGTGAAAAAAAAAATGTAAATAGTTCCGAGCAATCTCGCCAGCTGAGAAATAAAAGAGCTCGGCGGCGCACAATAAATTTGAGAAACACGAGAGGAAAAAATGTGACGGTTCAGCAAAGGGTGAAATTCGTTTTATGTCGTGGCGCCGATTTCGCGCCGCATCGTAAAGGAAAATTCCCCAGCGCGCGAGGAATATTGCCGCGCTCCTTTCTTTCCTCCGTCGTCCCTTTCCAACTCGTCAGAGAGTGAGAGAGAGAAAGAGAGATCCGAAGCCAGCGGCTAGGGCTCACGACGAGCTTCGATCTGTCTTCCATTCAGGTGAAGATTTTCGCGGAACGATCGCTCCTCTTTTATCTTTGTCTGTTCGACGCGACTACGAGAGCCGTGTAGCCTGGTACAAAGCGGAAAATGGCGCCCGAGGACGAGAAGCATGAAAAACGAAAGCCGAGTACCCACCGCGCTTTTTAAAGCGAATACTCATGCAGCATCGAGAGCTTTTTCAACACGGCCTGACGTGTTATTCTATACGAATGCAGGCGACTAATTCGCTCGAAGTAGTGTGGGCAAGCGTTCGGTCAGACGTTCATTTTTTTCTTCTTTGAAAAATAATTTCATCACTCGAGCTGTAGTCGAGAAAACCACAACGAACAAAGAAGTCAAATAAATAGTCTCGGCTATACAAACAATCCGAGGCATCCCAAGAAAGCGAGCTAAAAAGAATCGACTCGATAAATTTAATTAAAAGAAAGTAGAAGAAGGCTGACAAATTAATTGGCGCAGAAAAAGTTTGATAGCTCCGAGGGAAATTCTTAAAGTGAAAAAGCACGTAGAGAGCTCTCGCTGGAGCAGTAGAACAGGAGAGCGACTCCATGGCTTAAAGCCACGATCATTCCAATTTGTCCTTCAAGGACCAGTCCCGTGACGTCTGACCTCTCTCTGCACTCAAAGTTCGGAATTGCGACGAGTGGTGGTGCTGGTGGTAGAGAAAGCGGCGAGGGAGGGGAGGGGAGGGGGGTCTTGGAATAATTAACCTAACCTCTTAAGCGGCTGAGACGCGAGTCGACAAACAACCCAATTACGTGGCTAAACATCGAGCGTGTTTCACCGTTTCGTCGTCATCCCGTGACGATGTCGTCGAGGCTCTCTCTCTCTCTCTCTCTCTCTCTCTCTCTTCTCTTCGCTTCTCGGTATGCTATCTCCATCTTCCTCGCAACCCTCCTGCTCTATCTATCCGGTGCAACTTTTATCGCGCGCATACGAGAGCTTCCTTAGCTCGTCGTCGCGCGCGCGCGCGACCAGGACTTATGTGCCCGGAATCCGGTGCAGTGCCGTGCGACTCGCCGGAAGCTGTGCTTCTTCCTGCTGCTGCTGCTGCTGCTGCTGCTGCTGCTGCTTCAGCTATACTGAATTCAGCTTTGGAATTTAGAATTTGGCGAGGGCTGGAACTCTGCTAGATATAAAAATAACCATTTCTGTTGTTAAAGCTCGACTACTCGCTTTTCCGCAAATATTCGAAACTGACGTGTATATTTACTTTTCGTTTTAATCTATCTGATTTACGAAATTCCCAGCGAATTAGAGGAGAATGTGGATGCTGAATGCTGCTCCACACACGGGAATAATTTTCGAGTTTCGGTAATATATAATCCCCTTTGATGAGTTACTGGCACGTGAAAATTGTTGGCTTCATTCAATTTCCAAGGAATTTAGCTGCAATAATATTCGATAATGCTGGTATCAAGCGAATGCTAAATTCGATATTAGTATTATTATTATTATAACATTTCATTAAACTACAGAAGCGTATTCCCTCCGAAAAACTAGGAATATGCAAGAAGTAACAAGTACGTTATGATAATTCATAAACTCGCTCGCATCTTAATTCCGTGTCAGTTCCGAAATGCATACCTCGCGATGGCTGTGAAGCCTTGTACACGAGAGAGCAGAAAGAAAGCAGCAGCGACGTTGGGGAGAACAAAACACAGTTGGAGAGTTGGAAAAAAAAGGAGGCAAGTTCGGGCAGCAGAGCAGCAGCAGCAGCAGTAGTAGTAGCACAACATTTGCATATTTATCCGCATGACTTGGCGCTAGCTTGCGCGCGCTCCTTTACTTTTCCCTTTAGCCGTCCGGCCGTTACTCCTCTCTTTCTCTCTCCCCAGCCACCGCCGCGCGCGCGAGCGTACAGAAAAGTGTAATTAGAGCGGGGCGTAATCTTGCGATAAGTGCAAAATTATGTTGTGTTGTAGCGTCGCATTTAATTATGTGACGCAGGGCAAACTAAGTGAGCAGGGACGCACCTTTCTCTAACGCGCGTATACACCGGGGTCAGATCTTGTAAACTTAATTTGCATGGATCCAGCGTGTGGCTCTTGTGCTATCTTGAGCTGCTTTCCAACGCTTTTGGAATTGCGTCCAAACGCTTCCCCTTTTTTTTTAATTGTACTTGTGTATGCAGTTAGTGTTTTATTATTCTTCAAAAAGTAACGAAAGGAAAATTATATGCTCTCTGAGGCAGCATACCACACCGCGGTCTCGTATAATGCTCCCTCTCCTTGCCACATATATCCAATAACTCATGTACGTATAACACCTTATTCAGTACGAATATCAATATTTCTCGTTCGAGACATTTGGCTGGCTCTCGCGCGCGCATAGCTAGCGGATTACTCTAAGAAATACGAATAAAATCAGAAAAAGGCAGCGCCGCGGCAGTAGTAAAATATATATTACAGCGGCATCGGCTCAAAGGGGAAAAATATTTATGGCTCGCCGAGAGACAGAGAATAAAATTGTAACTCTAAATCACGAATGCGACGCTGACGCACAACCAGCGGTGCGTTTGCTTCTCTCTCCTTGTGCATTGCAAAAAAAAAAAAAATTATCCACAAGATGTTTTTTTTGCACCTGCTTCGAAGAGGATTCGAAAAGCTGAAAAGTAGGAGGGGATAGGAGACGTTTTGCGTTTTTTTTTTTCGACGGGTCCGTAAACCCACTGTGTTTTCTCGCTCGCTTTTTCTTTGTGTATCCAATTTTCCCCCGTCTGCCGGCGCGTTCGCTATCGCTTTTTGTCTTTTTTCGTTTTATCTTTTCTCGAGCTGACCGATAGAGGCGAATTTTTACCCGCAGACGGAGCTATAGAAAAACGAAAAGTCCGAAAGAAGAGAGCGCAGGAAATAAGAGGAGTCTCGTTCTCGCTCTCGGTAAACTAGTGCCGGGAAAAAGAGAGAAGAGAGTCGAGTGTACGAGGAGCGGGAGTGCAAAGGATATGGCTTCAGAGTAAAAAAGCACGATACAGAGTATGTCTATGCGTGTATGTGTGTATAT
>UCQR01102939.1:0-20848 GCA_900474235.1 Cecidostiba semifascia | reverse complement strand
GAATAACACACGTGAGCTGCTGCAACTCAATTAGGCGTGAATGCGCGCTCGAGAGCTTTTTAAGTGCGAGTTTGAAAACGCGTGGTTAATTGATTGAGGACGGCTGTTTGGCTGGTATTAGTAGTGTGTATTATCGGGTTCACGGCTTTTCCGCGGCGTCATTCTGTTTTCAAAATATACGATCGATTACACACGGTTATAATATGTGTCCGCACTTTTTTCACGACGTATATTTTACAGGTTCGCCGGTCGCATCAGAAATTTTTTCAATAAAAATCAGGATTATACACCTTACGTCAATGGACGCACACGCGAGTTTTCACGCGCAAGTATAATTTGTTTTCTCCCTCTCTCTTTCTTCGATTCCAGTAATTCCGAACGGGTTATGCTAAACAGTCGAAATTGCGCGCTTACTTTCATTTAGCTCTCGCCGGGTGTACTATATTATGAATATTAATTATATTTTCACTGTGATTGTCCAATTTTTGCCGGGGCCCTGGTGTTTGAGCGAAATCGATAAAGACGCGCAGACATAATTTTCGAGAGAGAGAGAGAGAGAGAGAGAGAGAGAAATTTATCATATACACGATCACACACCACCTCGGCGCCGTTCGACGAGGGCTTTATTAAGATAGGCCTTATCATACAGGTACATATATATACAGTTATAAATATTTAAAGGCGTTCACGCGATGATTTTTTTTTCTGCGATCCACGATTACAATGAATTTAAAATCGCTTACGATGAAGCAATCAGCGGGTATACCCATCAATCAGTCCTGTATTAAAACCACATTAAAGAGTCCTCTTCTCTCTGTAATTTTTTTGCGCAATTACGACACTGTTCCGAGGCCGGCTTTTTAGCTCGTCGGAGAGTTGTTTAATACACGCGAAGGACTGAAAATTTGACACGACGTATATAATATATACGATATATCGTGCATAGCGAGGAAATCGCAGTAAAAATGATTTCTGACACTGTGAATCTTCTGCCCGTGACACTTTTATACGATATAATAGTGTGTGTGTACATAGAGGTATAGAGTAGCACTTTTCAAGCCTTATAAATTTCCGAGAGCTTCTACAAACTTATTAGTCGGAGAGAATAAAGTCCCTTGAAATTGAGCCGCCGTAGCTGTGCAGCAGCGAAAATCGCAATAAAAACGGCTGCGGAGTTGCGGGCGGCGCCCGCTTTTTGGCAAAGTTTCAAGCAGTGATTGCGAGGGCCTGTCTCAGCGAGCCGCGTCCGGAATATCTTTCCCGATTTCTATCTCTATCCTCGGGCTTCCGCGTGTCTCGACGAGGGAACTTTGCTGCTGTATTTTACGGGGAGAGACGACCTTTTGCTTATATTCTGTATAGGAACGAAGAACAATTAAACAATTAATATTTACAAGCAGTGGTGCAATTCTGATACAAAGCTTTTCGTATACAATGTCAGAGGCGACTAGATGAAACTCGCTGATATAAATGCAATTGAGCTCGTGTATTTATGTGTGTCTGCATAACGTTGAGCAACGTAACGAAACCTTGTCTATCGACATGTTGCGCGACTATGTGAAAATAACAATCGAGACACGCGTCTTTCGCTTTTATCGTTATAACGAGATCGAATCGTTATACAATTATAGTAATTATCGATAAATCAAAGCCCGAATCACGAGGAGCTTCCTGTGTATATCCCCTAACTCGATTTCTTCGCCCACTCATCAAAACGCCGAACTTTCGCACACAACAAAAAAAAAAGAACTCTCCAACGCACTTCTCGTCTATACTCATCCGCTGCAGATCACACAAAACGATTCGTTGGCCCCTGAGGCGAAGCCTGTTCTTGAGAGTCGTCGCATAGACGATCGAATATCGAGGAGAGAATGAAAGATAGAGAGAGAGGGAGAGAGTACAGAGAAAAGTTTGAATTCCCGGCTTCTCTCTCTCTGTATCGTTATCTCTCGGCGACTATATGTCCTCGTGAATTGAATCGTCGTCTGTATATACGGGAGGATATAATGGATTTTTCGGTTTCCGCTGTCGAGTGCAAGACTTTTGCGGGAAACGATTATTTCTTTTTTTTCTTCTTCTTCTATTACAGCGTCTCATCCGAGGGGTGAATCTTGGCGGAGGGTAAGGTAGGTATATGTTTGTGTATCGAAGACTGAGATCGATTTTTAATTATAAAGTTTCTGATGACTCAACTGAAGTATAGACTAAGTTTACGAATTGGCCTGTGTGCTTAACGAGCTTTATCTCGAATCAAGCATCAGTGTGAAAATAAAAGTAATACGAGATCGGAAACGAGAGCTACACATCTTCGCTTGAGGCCTCTCGAAAAGATAAATAAAAGCCAAAAGGAGATAATGCGTTCCCACCGAAAAATTTGCATATATTTTTTCACGCTCGGTCGTCTCCTACAAGTGCGGATAAAAAACTACGGACATCGCCCCGCCGCGACCGACTGACAAGCTTGAAAAAAGATCGGCCAACACACACTCGAAATCGAAAAGAAATTAAAACGACGACCAAGCAGAAGCACACGGCTTGGATAAAATAAGCATCTATCTTCCTCTCTCTCTCTCTCTCTTTCGAATTTGACAATATATCTCCTTCCCTGGAGTACCTTAAAAAAAGTATATTCGTAAGGTGCATCTCGAAGAAAGAGAGAGAGAGAGAGAGAGAGAGATTGGCCAAAAGCTCTGGGGCCGATTTTAAGTGGCCCGCGAAGAAGATGAAGACGAAGCGAGAAAGGATCCGCCGCTTTTTGGGCGTGTCCCGATCTCGAGAAACCTGCTGCCTACTTTATTAAAGCGGAGCGAGTCGAGCTGCGGCGAAAAGGAGATAGCCGATAAAGAGCGCCGCGGGTAGTTTCGAAAATGACCAAGAACGAAAGAGAAGAAGATCTTTTGGGGAAATCCCGCGAGATCATCGTGCTGCATATAGCGTGTACGGAATAAATTACAGCCGCATAATACGAGATGGAGTGTACTTAACTGCATTAAGCGAGTCCGATCTGCAGGACTTTGGGCGTTGCGCTGGTAGAAAAAGGAACGGATATTATGTGGGGGTTTTTTTCCCTGTTGCTTTCGGGCTTTTCGAAATTCTTAGAGATATATAATAATGCGGGAATGATGGATTTCGGGATTTTCGCGCGCGCGGGGGTATATAATCAGACGCATATATGATGATGAATCGTCGCTGCGATGGAATATTGAATCGGATGTTGATAAATTTTCGCTTTTAATTTTCGGCGAGGATCTGAAAAATCGATATGTGATGCAGAGGGGTGGGATCGATCGATTAGCCCTTTATTGGAGGGGGGGCTATTTATTACTCTTTTCACGCGCGCGCGGGAACATAAAGAGTGACGTGTGTTTGAAAAATGCTACATCGTCAAGTGGGACGATGAAAAATCGACGGGTGTGGTGTATAGTCTGGTATTATGTATGAAAACGATTTTATAATGTAAAACCGGCGATTTAGGAGAAAAATTCTATTAAATCGCGACCGAGTCGCGCATCGATCACTAATATTATATGAGAAATTAATAACGATGATTTCGCGATGTAATGAAGCGATTCTTTCACAGCGAGGCGACCGTAAATCACCGTGAAATTTACTTTTTATTTTACTTATATTAATCACCTAAAATCCAGTCACCTGCGCACAGCTAAAAAAAAAAAAAAAAGAAGTAGAATCCTTATTACGCAATGAGAAAATCGCAGAAGAAGAAAACGAGAAAAGTATATATTCTATATAGCTATAAGAGGCAGAAGGAGGTATATGTAATAATTTATAACGCGCGATGCCAAAAAGCCCGCGCGAAGGTCGCGCACACGGGATCTTCAAATAGCGGCCGCCGCCGTTGGTCTCTCGGCTTATGCATATAGATATAGAGAGACGTACACGTGATGGTCAGTCTCTCGTTTCGAGCAACGACTCCCGCGGACGGCGAACCTGCTCCGGTGTACTTGTAAGAGGGGGAGAGACGCTGGACTATACTCCACGTGGCTTCACGGACAGACACCATGGCACAAGATTCTCTCTCTCTCTCTCTCTCTCTCTCTCTCTCTCTCTCTCAAACGTGTTCCGTGTCGGATGAGTGCGTCGACGACGTGTATACGGATGGGCTGGTCCGGTCAAGTGGGTAATGATATTACTTTTGGATGTTTTTTTCTTCAAGATTTCTTTGAAATCGAGGGATATATATTTGGTAGATCGTATCGTAACGAAGCGACGTTGTGCGCTCGAATAGTTGCATAGTTGCTTTATGTATGTAAAAAATTTTGCAACCTTTTAATCGAAGATTCTCAGTATTAGTGCGAATCGTAAAATCGCTCGACACAGCATTCTTTCGCTTCTCATCAAAGAACCTGATGCTCAAAACATTACATCCCATAAAACCTCGAAGCTGTCAAATATATAGGTATATACATGCTGGCTACTCTAATGAGACTATAATACCACTGCGGCCAGCTGTTCCTGGTCTTTTTCTAGATCTTATATTATAGCGCGGAAATTCGCGGTTGGTCGTCGCTCTCCGCGGTGATCCAGAATAGAACAGAGACGCTATTATAAATATTTTACTTTATGGTGCTGATGTCTTGTTAATGTGTATTAGGCGCGTCTTTGTATTTTTGGCGAGAGAGAGATGGGGTACATTTGTTAGGCGAGATTTATGGTTTGTAATTCGCCGCCGCCGCCGTTTTTATAGATGTAGCCCGGTTCAACGTCGATGCGGTGTGTGATCCTGTTTGATCTGGAGCTTTATTTACACCCGCGCGCGCGCGGGTATAGGAGCTTTAAAAATTATTCGCTTAGATTTTTTGGAAAATCGACTTGACGAAATGTCTAATTTATGGGACGCCGGCGTTTTTTTGCGCGTTGACGTAAATCAGCGGTGAGTCATTCGAGGAGAATTTATGGGCTTTTTTTTCTTCGGGGAATTGGGTTCAGTCACCTGTATCAATTTTTCTGTTGATATATCGCTTCTCACAGAATTTTTCTACTTCCTATGTTTTTGGTCGCATTTATACCTAATATTTGGTTGCGTTTGAAAGGGCGATAAATGTACAATTTTATCATTCTTGAAAGATTAAAAATTTTTTTTGATAAATATTTCAAAGAATTGTTATTATTATTATTATTATTAAGATCACCTTGAAACTTTCGACCTCAAATAAAATAAAAGTCGTTCAAGAAATATAACAACGCATATAAACATTGCATTTTTAAATTATTCAAATCCGTTCAATCTCCACCGCCAGCATCACCAGCACCATCACCACAAGGTCCCCCATCTCATTACATGAAGAAAATCCCTCTCACAAGCGCATATGCGCACGCAAAAACAGCCCGCAGAATTGTCTACATATACTTTTGCGCGCACCTGGCCCCCCGTGAAAAGCCGAGGACAGCAGCGCGGACAAATACCTGACCTTGGCCAAGCTGCAACAACAGCCGGATTAGCTGCTGCAGAATGTCGTCACAGAAGCAGCTGCATCTGAGGCTTTTCCTTTTATTGCGAATCGCAGAGCTCTGCGGGTTAATTGAGTACTGTAGCTACGGGCGTGTACTGATGTACACCTGCTCCGTTTGACTCTCGGACCAAGAGTCGATTCTGTTACATTGTGTGTATTATTGCAAGAGGAAAAGGGACCACTGGAATAGGTTGTTGTTCTCGACGAGTGCGGGTGTTCCATTGATGCGAGCTATATGAGGGTTGACACTTTGGAAACGGTTATATTGCGAAAAGGTTGCTTTTAGAAATATGACATATTTGCATATTCAAATTTGTTCGGGGGATTAATAATTCGAAAATTTTTTATTCATACGTGAATTTATTAGAGAGCAGTATAATAAAAGTCGAAAGAGAAATGGAGTAAACGAGTGTAAGGTCGTGTCGGTGTTATAATTACAGCTGCACCACCTCGAAATGTCAATTTCGCGGGACCATCGGCTTTTATGATTTACGCGGGCCGCCGATCGGCTCGTAAATTACCCGCTCGAAAAATCGACTCTCAAGGCTAACTCCGAACGCGGACTATACAACCGGCTTGTCATGAGAGATCGACCGGCATTATGAAGATTTCTTTTATTCGGTGAGAGAGAGAGAGAGAGAGAGACGAGAGAGAGTAAAAGGTACATATACCTTCTTTTTGTTGCGATGACGCAGGTTATCGGAATACTTGGATGTTACCTTGCGTCACTTGAGGAATTTGAACCAAAAAAGGAAGAAAAAAGACGTATAAATGAAATGTAATATGTGGCTTCAAACGATCCAGAAATTAATTAATTAATTTCAGAAGATCTCGGCAAGCATCCCAATGTGAACGAAGCCTGCGATCATGACGAATTCCAAGAAGGACAGGTGAACTCCGCCGCCGCGCGTGGCCACTTTCGTATACGTCGCCGCCCTAACAGAGCCTCTCTCTCTGTCCCCATCCATATACCTTCACTGGGCTACCTCTCTCTCTATCTCTTGAGAATTTATTTAGCTCGCCGTGTGAACGATGCCTTAACCAACGCCTGCGAGAGCAGCAGCAGCAGCGGCACTGATGGTGTGTCCGGAGAGAACTGACCTGGTCGCTTTTTGCCGCTGCCGAAAGTCTCGCGAAGGGGCTTCTCTCTCACTCACTCTCTCCTATACCTATATATGTATACATGAGGCATTACAAGCCAGCTTTTCTTTTTTGGCAGTCGGCGATTCATTTCGCCGCTCATCGTTACACACACGTCTCCCGCGTGTATATAATCGCTTGGAAAAAAACCGATTAGAACTGATTATTTAGATTTTTCTCGCGGCGATATAAATATAATACGCGTGCATGTAATTTTCTCTCGCGAAATTATTCGCATATATACTGCAGCCTCTCTATTCGGCTGATATGGAAAAGAAGAATCTGGTAATTATCGCGTGCGTGGTTAATTATTCGCGTGCACGCGAATTTCCGGCTCTTCCTTTTCGAAATTTCAAGAGAGAGAGAGAGAGAGAAAGAGGGAGTGATAAATGTGCGGCTGCTCTGGACGACTATACCTTTTTTAACGAGGTGTACCGCCTAACCGAGAAAAGGAAAGAAAAGAATCAAAGCCGCGCGCGCGCGCGCGCCCGGACTTTTGGGCGCAAAAGAGATAGCTGCCCGCGAGGATTGGAATGTTAAGTATTGCGCAAAAGAAGAAAAGCGAACGTCGCCCTTTTTGGATTTTACCGAAAAAAAAGCTGGGAGGATAATTGCAGCGATTCCGAGCGCGATTATTGTTACTTATGTAATTGCATTATCGTAATTTCGAATTATTAAATTAATTAAATCGGATTGTTGTGATGTAGTGTGTAATTCGAGACGAAGGAATTATCTACTGAGCCACAAGGCATAGCAATCGATTTTATTCTAAACGAATCTTCGAAGCTATATAAGTCAGGTGTATATAGAACGAAATCGCGAGAGATATACACCCTCTTGAAACACACTGAACTAAATTTCGAAAGCAGGTATATAGACGAGCTTCTTTATACCTGGGCCGCAATTTTTAAGCGACGGTTATATTATACCCCCTAAAAAAAACTTACGGCATTGTAAATCAAAATTAAAGGCGTAACTGTTCAACCGATCCGTGCTATTATAGACCGAAGAAATATAATTAATTCGAAGACAGAAATATATCTGCATGCTAATGAGATATATTGCTATGTACCCCCATCATTATATACTGAAATTTCATGCGGCCTATGAGAAACTTTTCTAAAACGATCCAACAGCAATTACAGAAGCATCAGCAAACAGTATTTTCGCCGTATAAATATTCAACGATTCTATCATTCGGATACTTTTATGCAATCGCCGTAAGTATAATCATTCGATTTTGCGACACACATGAGGAAACTAAAAGTCTCCATAGAAAAGTACATCAACAGCTGATAAACTCGTCAGACCGAATTCCCAATGGGTCCTTCATTATGAAATCAAAAACTTTCCGGGCAATCATCTCGTAGGGGGAAGACTATATATCGGAAACACGAGCTACGGAATAACAATCGACCTTTTCCCCTCTGGGCTCTCGTTAGTTTTTCCGAGACGACAAACCTCGCGCGACGATTTAGGATTCTTCGCTGCGAATATAAAACTCTTTTCTCGAGCTGACGACCAAGACACGAGACGCTACTGGTACATACCTCTTGCGTTTTTTGTTTTCGCATAATTAATTTATTCAAAAGCTTCGTTCAACAATGGGGACGGACAAATTTGATTTTAGTATAGTCGTGTATATAATGATAGCCATATATTATATAGCTGTTGTTTTAGTATCTTGTATTGTTATTTAAATTTTTCATTGTTCCTTGAATGCACTGCAAAAATTTCTGTTTGAAACACACTTTTTGCAAAGTGCGATACTCAGGAATCTACAATACTGCTATATTATTTCGCATATCTAATTAATTAATCCAATAAAATCAGCCCTAATTGGCGATCGAAAAACAAATATCATTCTCTCGACTCACCTGATGACTTTCCGCCTGTTATTCGGATGAAGCCTCGTCGCCATTTCAGGATCGACCTCCATTAGTTTCTTGTGCAACTCCTCATTACTAGTCCCGTCTTCGCGTCGAATCTTTATTGGCGATTCTTCGTCACTGTCGTAATCGCTTTGATTCGGATTGTCAACCAGGACCTTCCAGATCAGCGACTCGATGTAGTAGTTTGTGCCACCCACAATGATGGGCATCTTCGCGCTTTTTATCAGTCTGTCGATCTGCATTTGTTAAGGGGCATAATCGTTAAGGAAAAACACGATACCAGAGAAAGTTTCGAACGTGTTTTTTGGAATAATTTCAAAGTGTTCACGCTGCGAAAATGTAATTTAATTTTGACACGCGTCAAGCTTTGGAATATAGTATTTAACCGACACGTATCATTAGTTTGTAAATGTGAAAAGTTGCAAAATTATAACGATATAGGAATGCAGTTAATTGAAAGACTGTGACGTTCAAAAATTCACACTGATGTTATAGAGCCGTATCTTAAACGCTTTCGAAAGAAAATAGTATTGAATATAAACCAGTTTCGGTACAACAAGTACATAGTGTTCGCGTTTGAAAATAACAAAAATTGACAGCTTTGGCTATAACAGCTGTTTGAAATTAAAAAGCAAAAAAGCATATTCTCGCTGAAATCAATCCGTATATATACAACAGTGCCACATTGCAAAAAGAATCGGGTAACCTAGATCCATCAGCCAGACATTTCTCGTTTTATACGAGAACACGCACAGCAGCTGATCGATCTTCCAACCCGTCGTAATTTTTAATAAAATCCGATATTGGTACACACATACGCAAACATGTCGCTCCACGTAACACGTACATAATACCGTTATTGAATTCCGTATGATTATTAAAAACTCGTTTGAAAAACTGCCGGCTGGAAAATCTCGCGGCTTCAAAAGGAACGCCGTAACGATTCTTTCAGTTGAAAAAAAAAAATAATAATAAATAAAAAAAAAATCGGCAACACGCGCGACGCTAATTACAGAGAAAGAAGCTCTGCGGCTGGCGTCAATTCGGCGGCTGTTGTACGTGCGCACGAAGCTCTGCTCATCGGTAAAAGGAACAAGTGAAAGGATACGATCGGCAGTGCCCTGTTCCTGAAGTCGACCACCGTGAATTCACGGAGCGGGTCGACAACGTCGAGCAAGTGATGCTGGGCCTGGGCTTGCTCCTCCTTCGTCACTTTCGCCGTGATGATGTCGAGACCCCGGTAAACCTGCAAGACACCGAGCTGTATATGTGATAAGAGCGTTTGTCGGCGTTTTCACTGGAGGAAATCGCAAGCAGGAGCAATTGCATATATGGAGGAGGTAGAGGAGGAGGTCTGCAATCATAATCGCGTAATGCGCTTGGCACGCGAGCACTTACTCGCACGCGCGGTAGTATTATTAGATTCACGAATTTGCATGTTTAGGGAGGGATTCACGGGTGTTTGCGTAGGTTGTTATATTAGAGAGTGGTGGTGTCTGCAATAGGTTGATGATGGGTCGATTGGTTTTGGATTTGTTTTATATTTTTGAATGTTAACAAAAATTATTTATTAATTCGTCCTTTTTCAAGAGTGGGCATATAGCTACAAATCAAAAAAATGATCAATACACTTGATTATCAAGGAAAAAGTGATTAAACAGCAAGAGGCAAGCCAAATATAAGTTATTCGAGCCAACTCGCAATATCAATAATAGCCTCATTCAAAAGATTCAGAAGCAAATATAACCGTCACGAAATATCGAAGATCGAAACTGAAAAAAAAAATACTAAACTATAAAAATAATCAAAAACTGTATATATAGTTCCAGCAACGATCCAACACCCCATCCCAAAAACCCATCACTCAGCCAATACACCCAACACGAAACTATCAACCAAGAACCGGCATTCGCATTCCCCGGAAAGCAAAAACAGCAAAAGCCCATCTCTCAACAACGACTTTCTATATATACATATATATATAGACCCGCAAGTGTGTGCAGTATATGTGTGAGTGCATAATCGCGTGCGCTCGGCGGGGGATCGCTAGGGGGCCCCTGTATTCGCCAAGTCAGCGGTTTTCCTCCTTCGTCCTCGCATATTCTTCCCACGTAGTATAGAGCCAGACGACTCATGCATTTTTCGCACACCACACTCACCCGCACTTGGAATTCACGCTCTTGCGCGAAAAAAAACACTCGAAATTTCGTGTACGTTTTTTATTTTGAAAAAAAACGATAATTTTTCAAATTATATTATTCAAGTACGAATTGATTCATACGCCAGAAAAATTAGACTCTGGATTAGCATCGCTAATGAGAACGAGAGGAAAAAAAATGTGTAAATCCCCTCGTCGATATACATGTAGACCGAATCATCGGTATACGAACGAAAGAGATAGAGAGAGAGAGAGAGAGAGAGAGAGAGAGAAAAGGAAAGAGTCGCGTGATGGATGCTGTGCAGCGGCGCCGCGCGCGCGTGCATGCACTCGCCTATATTATACTGGTCGCTGCAGTCTCTCGGCTGCATCAGCGTCGGCATTCCAAGCTCGGACTCTCGCGGCAGGTGACTCTCGAGTTCTGTTTCGAGCCATAGCTATAATACCTGCGGCTTCGCGTGCGTATATAGCTCTGAGATTTTTCTTTTTTTTTCTTTTATTTTGAAAAATAATCGAGATATCGTCCAATCGATAATACTGAATTTTTAATTTTTCGATCGGTCGAAGATTGTCGAGGTTTGATTTATATAATTAGTCGCTGAGGAACTGACTGGATATAGAATTGCTGTTCGTTATAACAGTCTGATATAATTCAGAAAAATGATTCTATATACAAACCGATCTCGATCCATATGGACACATACCAGCCCTGCCCATCCTCAACCGGAGTACTTTCGTTTCCTTCGCGACTGCGGCCCGTATAAGAGACCTGCAGAATGAAGAAGAAGAAGAAGAAGAAGAAGAACAGAGACAGCGAGAAGAAGAATAAAATACGGCAATGTCGCGCGTTCCTATCTCCTCCTCTCGGTGTAAAACAGGTTTTAAAGCCGACCGCGAGACTGAGTAGAGAGAGAGAGAAGGAGAGAAAGAGAGAGAGAGAAGGAAACGGCGGAGGCAACTATAGAGCTGCGAGCCGCAACGTAACCGAGACTTGAATGGCCAGGTCGAGCCGAGAGCTCTAGCATCGCGTTCCGCTCCATTCACCGTACGCTCGGGCTTTTCTTATACGTACTAACTTCGCGATTCGTTACGCGCGAGTCGACTCGAGCCTGTATGTGTGTGTGTGTGTGTATATGTGTGTGATCGAGGCCGGAAGCATATAGCTAAATTCGCGCGTATATACTGGCTATATAACAGCTGATCTAACAGCGAGCTGTCCGTATATGTATATTCGCCGCTTCCTAATAATACGAAAGATTATAAAAGCAATAAAAAAAAAGGACCATTTTAAATCTTCATTTTTAATGCACCCTGATTGACTTCGATAAATTCATTTTAATTCATATACACTTATAGATTTACCTTATGACAATTTTCTCTCATCCAGACTTAGTTAGAATCACGCATACCACTCTCGAGCCGAGATTTTCCTCAATTCATTTTCCGCGGCTCTATTTTTACGGGGTTTATTATATATACACACCGAGAGACAGACACACGGCTATGCTATTTAATCTGCGCGGAATATACGTTCGCCATGGGGGCACCGCACCACCGCCGACGAGATAGGATATATTTTCGTGAACCTCTTGAAATAGAAAAGCCCCACCGAGATATTGTATGTGAGCTTGGCAAGGTCGAGTCGTGTTCGTTCTAGAGATGAGAACGTGGCATCGGTATATAATGTGGATAAAACGGTACAGCCTGATGTAAGAGAAATGAGAGAATGAATTTTTCCTACAGGAGAATATTAATCGGAGCAGGTTCGGACAGGGAACCGGTTGGAACGACACCGTAAATCCTCAGGATTGTGTAATTTTTAGAAATAAGTATTATTTCAGACTTTCGTATAATATAACTACTTAGGCGATGATGGCATATAGTTTCAATTTTGATTTTACCAGTAAATTTTTCAACAATTAAATAAAACAAAGAGTCGTCTGATATGAGAGAGATGGAAGAGAAGAAGTAGAATCATCGTCAGATATGAAGATATAATCGCTATATAAGAAACGTCAAGAGGGCTACCATACTCTCTCTCTCTCTCTCCAGCACAGCAGCATTCTTCCCTAACGACTTAGATACGCAGCTAAAGGCGGATGCTTTGTCGAAGCTCCCATACAGCCGTGTTCTATCGCGCATAATTTATCGGTAACTCTCAAGACTTCTCCGAGAGAGAGAGAGAGAGAGATGCGATAACTTATATTTATGCGTTTTTCTATTCGAACCGGAGACACTATACATATAAATGGATTATCGAGAGAGATTATATGAAAGTCATATAAATCGCACTGATTATTAATAAATTATTGCGCGACGATTGACAGTTGTACCAATAAGTCCAGCGGAAGAAAATCAAACAAAAAAAAAAATTTCTAAGTACGCACTTCTAAGAATACGGCTTGTTGTTTGTCCAAAGTACACACTCAGCTTTCTTTCCTGAAATTCGCTCAAAGCGTTATATACCTACAGTGTGTGTGAATCAGTTTGAAAAGAAAGCCTCTTCGCGAAAATATCGCGGATTAGCATAGACACACACATGCATAACACAGTAAAAGAAGGTTCGACTCGAAGCATGAATGAAAGTGGAAGTGCAGAGAGTATATAGCAAGCGAATGTGCGTAACTCATTGAAAATCTCGTATTCCCGTCCTTGGCATTGCTGTGACTATAGTATATAGCAGCAGTAGCAGACGGGAAGCCGATGTATATAAACGATATATACCGGCTAACTTTACACTCCGTGTCGTGTCGTCCTCTTTCTATCTCTCTCTCTCTATATATATGGCCGTCGCGTCGTCTGTCTTATATACCTAGCAGTTTCTCGAGAAGCTATTCAGGATCATCGAACCTCGCGCTTTTTTTCCTCATCCAAGAGGAAGAGGGAAAGGCTGATGTGTACAGCGTCGATAGATACGTGTAGTATCGGCTGGTGCAGTGGAGGGAGTCGTATTAGCCGGAAAAATCGCGCAGGAATGCGCGCGTTTCTTCTCTCCGATGAGCGAGCAGACGTCTTCTTCTGAGGCTTTGATGCTGTGTAGCTATATAGCCTTTTTGGCACGAGCTCTGCTGGCTGTGTCTTTGTATAACGTTGTTCTTTAAAGATTGTTATTTTGTAGGGAATTTTTATTAATGGAAAATCTGAAGCTATTTTCGGTTATAGTGTTTGCTAATCATCAAAGTTAAGCAAGCGCTATTAAAATATAGGCATCGAAAGTTTTAAAAGAGACGATCTCGCGGAATACATCTGTGCGGTTGTGTAGGCTGATGGATCATATACAAACGACATTCAAACGCGTCCATAAGGAAGTGCTTTTTTTCTTTCTTCTTCTCATTCATATTTGAGGCCAACGTCGCAGGTTTCTTATCAGTTAATTAATCACTCGAGTTATGAGAGCCATGTATACACACGTCATGTCCCATGCGTAAAACTAACTATGCTGAATTTGCATCTCATCAGTGAGCGACGAGTTATTTAAAACAGTCGTATATACATATACGCCGATTTATAATTATAATATGTACATACACGCATGTGACACACATGCGTTCAATACACTTTATCTGATATCTATACCCGCGCGTATATTTATCTACAAATAATCGCGTTTTCAAATTCAAAACGCAGAAGCATATAATCGAAGACTATTTATCAAAACTACGCGAAAAGTAGATCGATATCGACTTATAGCGCTTGTTCCCATTCTATATACTATCTAAAGCATCAATCTAAATCAGTCAGTCACGTCGAGATAGCGATTGTATATTAGAATCGATCGCATATACCTATCGACAAGCTCATCATCTGACTACAGTGAAGTACAATAATTCCGTGTACGAAAAATTGATACGACTTAATAATCTGCAGAGATATAATAGATTGCGTAAGAAATGAAAAACTTCAAAGTATCTAGATTTAAAGTATATACACAGAGGAAAAAAGAAACACTGACGCCGAGCTCACTGGGCCGTGCATCGGTCGTTGGCATCGATGCAGCTATATACGCTATCCTTCATAATCGCGCTTGGCCGTGACCTTGGACGTTCTCGAGGTCTCTCTCCCCCGCTCTGACTGGCGAGAGCTGAGCAATTAGACACGCCGCGATGGCGATTTAAAGAGCAAGGTGCCTTCTATATGGGACTTTGACGGATGGACGCGAGCCGTCGTGATTTTAACGGAATCGCGGCCTCCTATCCTGGCGATTGATGGATACAGGATTATACGACGAGCTCTTTGCGTTTAATCAGTTGCACGTTGCTTCGAGCGTTCTTTTTTTCGAAATATTTTGAGTAGATTCTCCTCATTTTTTGTTCTCAAGTATATGCTGTGACTTTCGACTTGAGAGCGAGTATATTGTAGAAATAAATCTTGATTAAAGGATCAACATGTCGTTTCTCCGATGCTGAAATGAAGCAGCTGTCATAAAATTGAATGGAATACATACTCAAGTTCCTCATATACCCGCTAATTTAGATTCAAAACATCGAACGACTGCGACAGTATTACGTCAAGCATATACGAGAATTCCAAAACTGATGCGAAATCGCTATACCAGCCCACATATACACACACTATACCAACGCCCAAAGAATCCACCTGTCGACTATAGTCCAACATATGATAATAATAATAATCCTGCCGAATCAGCGTCTCGATTCGTTCCGTCGACGAGAAAAAAACAGAAGAAAAAAAAAAAATAAGTTCGCGCACGTGCGCGTCGGTTGCGCAGTAGATCGAAAGCCGCGATCGATAGTGACCTTGACACTGAGCGCAGTCCGCGCGCGCGCGCGCGCGAGCATTCACATCAGACACGTTTGAAATCGTTCGAGAGTATATATACATATAGAGGGGGATATATCAGCTCTTTCTCTCGGACGACGTTCCCGAATAAAAGAAGAGCGATCTCGGCGACCGGTTTTGCGCTGCTGATGTAGCTTCACCTTACGGAATGTGCAGTGCGTGCAGCTGTGTTATAATGGACTTTAGCCCCACGCGTCAGCGATAAAAGCACGATAAAGCTCAACGGCTAATAGTTTGGTCACACTCGAGAGTGTATACGTATATACCATCAGTGAGTGCTATAGGAGTTGTAACACGGGGATGAAAACCTGATATTGGAGGGCGACGAATGTTGCTGTATATGTAGCTTTCTTTTTTTCCTTGAGGAGAGGAGCAGATCACGATCCGCGTGATAGTATCGTCATATGGAAATCGATATATGTGGTGCGCTTTTTTTGCGCGGGAAAATTTAAAAACGTGTGTACACAATCGCGCAGTGAAAGCGTATACGATTCTGTAGAGACTATGCACATTTCTCATAAAGTTTTACAGCTATAGCCTCGATTTTTTTTCTTTTTGGTCTTTCTGCTGTGGGGAGCAATTTTGATGGTGAATTTCTTTTTTCGAGATAACAGACACACACACACACCCGCGTGCAAACTCGTTTGAAGATCCCAAGAATTTCGAAAGCCGTTTTTTCGCTTCGTACGCATACACACACACACACACACTAGCCGGTATATATTATACGTTTTTCTTACTTTTTCTCTCAACGTATGTGTCGCGCCGCGCGCTTTGAGGAAGCCAAAATGCCGATGCGGTTGCGTCACATGTAAAGTATATACCTTTTCTTTTATTATTCCTTTTTCGTACATTCTATATTAGCGGAGTAAAATTGAGAAATACTGCGCAGATAAAAATCCACGGGTAGGTATAATTTGTAAAAAGCCTCTGATTAACCAGTTGCATCGATCATTAAACGCACGATTTACGGCGCATGCGCAAATATTCATTCTGAAAATTCGGCATTTATCAGGCAAGATTCGCTTTAAAAGCTGCAGCAACAAAAAAATCAAGCTCGTATTAGCCAAGGATCGTCTCCCCCTTTATCAAAGCTATACCGATCGTATATACATACGCGAAATATTGCTTCAAATTTGGCCGCTTAACTCCTACGTTGTACATATACACAGGGCACATAAATAACGGATAAGCATCGAGGCGAAGACGTGAGTAATTGCATCGCAACGAAAAATCCCCGAAAATCCGCGTGCAGTATACCACACACACACATACACACACATAAAGATAAAAGTAGCCAAACAGCCTTTTTCCCGATATCTATATACTATATATTATACACAAGCGGAGTATCGACTCTTGCGCAAGAAAACTGCGGAGGTAAGAAAGACAAAGTGGAGAGAACGCATTTGGCAGGAGTAGCGCGAAATAAAGAAAAAAATTCAAACGCGAGGCTCCTGGATCCTCGCCAGGATATCTCGAGGGAAAGAGAGAGAGAGAGAGAGAGAGTGGTATGTCTGCAGCCGCCGGCAAGTCCTTTGACAAACGTCTCCGAACGTTTTCGATATAATATGTAGTAGGCTGACTCTGAAGATTCTCGAGTAGTGCGCGCGTCTGATGAAACGGTGAAGTTTTGCCGAGACATTTGAAATGACGATTGGAGAGAGATGACACGCGATTTTTATGATTCCGTCAAGTATAGTGAAGTAGTATAGAAACGAGTTTGGATTATATTGATGGGCTATAATCAATTGGATTGCGACTTCTGGGAAAAATAACGCGACGTTTAGCGCTAAATAAAAATCGTAAACCCCCGTATCATACACCAGACGAAGGTAATAAAAGAGAAAAATAATTATTCAATCGACGTCGAAATTATACATCACACGAATGATTTAAACGAAATCTAATACAACTCCTGATAAATCCGTCTCTAAATCTTAATCCTCGACACTTCCGTGCCGACAGAGATTTTATTATATACACACGAATTTTCAAACTACATACATATACACACCTGTTTCGTTTCCCCATATAGGAGAGCAGGTATGGACCCATAGGCGACCTTGGTTGCGCAAAAAGGGACCGCGCGCTCGTATATACCTGAGCGCGACGACTATTCCGAGAAATCGCGCGCGAGTTTCATTCAGCGATATTCTCTCTCTCGATCGATCGAATTATAGCTAGACGTCGCGTGAGAAAGTCGCCGTGGATTTATTACAGATAAGTCGACGGCGGCTGACCCTTTGGGTCTACTCTCTGTCTTTCTTCCGCGTCTTGTATAGTATGGTTGTAATTATATCGTCTCGGGAGGCCTATGAATATGTAAAGTATATATACGAGAATTTTCGGACGAGGGTCCTAGACGACTTTTTTCATTATAATGCTTGACCCGACTTGACCTTTTTTTTCCGATGATTTCAGTCGTGCCGAGTAGTGTCTACCGACTATATCGTTGGGCAACGTTTGAGCGAAAAGGTTTTGGCTTTTTATGAAAATCGATGTATCGCATATGTGACGGAATAACTTTCCAGACGACCGTATAATCGACATATACGAGTTATATGGAGATTACACCTCGTATCACTCGATCTCTAATTGAGACTCTGTATTACAATGTATATAATAAAATAGCGCAAAGTCACGATCTCTTAAACTTTGAAACTTGACGGAACGGAATTTCGCAATTAAAGAGGCATTCCCTAATGGTTTCATTTTTGAAAGCTGGTGCGTGATGTGGAGCCACGTCGAAAAAGCCGGCGTCCATTCTCCAAATTCCTCTCCATCTGATGTCGTAGCAGCAAACAAAAACACAATGTCTGCTACTGACGTACAAAAGAAATCGGCAGTCCGATCTATCGAATATCGCCGTAACGGTCCCCCCTCGAGACCAGCAAACTCTCAACTCTTTTTTGCATCATCGGTCTATATAATAGCCTATACGACGAAAATTCCAAAACCGGATCGTAAATCAGCGAAATTCATCAAACGCGTCGGAGAGTCAGGAGAAAAATGACAAGCATCGCAAATCCTCATGACGACGAAGAAGGTGGAAGAGGAAAAAAAAAGAACCAGAAACGAGATCAACCAGGAAACACACATACACACACTCTAAAAATCCGCCGTATATATCCAAATGAACGAGCGGAAAAAAAGACACAGAGAGTATAGATATATAGCTTATAACTAGGAAAAGACCCGATAGAGGAAGACACACACACACACATAGTGTATACGTGGATAGAGAGTAGGGGAAGGAGCGATAACCGGCGAGTCAGGGTCGCGCGTTTGTTGCGTATATACACGCGAACCCCGGCGGTGCCTGGCTCTCTCACTCTATGGGTCGTTGGCCTACGTCCACTAGAGTAGACACACATACACACGTGGCCTTTTTCTATATACACACGTTACGCACACGACTGCCGATATATTCTAGTGCCAAAGAGCCGAGAGAGGAGAATCTCGCACCTTGCTGCTCTCTGATGATGCTGCGAAAATAGCTTCCGATCGGAGTTGCTTATATATACCGATTATATACCGGCGGCTGATGATTGAGTGAGGAGAGATTTTCTGGAAATTTTAAATCTCAATTCCGATCGATTGTGCCCGCACCTTCGATTTTGTTTCTTGTTTTTTTTTTGGACTGTCAACAAGCATGACACGGCTAGATAAAGGAAAATAAAGAGAGCACGCCCAAGTTTGCGGTTTAATCTTTAAAGAATATATATTATACGTCATACATATATATATATATATATACATATATACGCGTCACGAAAAGTATTACCTTCACCTCTGGTGCTCGCGCGGTCATGTCCAGCGGTCTCAAGGTCGACGAAATCTCGATACGTCAAATTGCGCAGTATATACTACGCTACTATACATTTTTCCAGATTCTCCCCTCTCTCTCTCTCTCACGTGGACATTTATATAAGTGTATGTGTGTATACGAGGGCTTACACACGTTTGTGTCAGCTCTTTGATCTTTTTGGGAAAATGCGCCGTCGTCATGAATAATTCCGCGTCTAATATTCCAATTTACCAGGCGTATATATATACATAAATGTTATTATACTTGTGTCTATAACCCACGTTTTAATATATAATACACAATGTTTGGAGACTGTCGACTGTATATAAGAAAATAAAAAAAAATAAAAAAAATTACTCTCCAACACGCCTAATTAAAACAAGCAGTAGCAACAGGAAAAAAACGTTCTCACACATCCGAACGACACGTGAAAATCCGAGTGGAAAAAAGAGTGCGCGCAGAAAAGAGAGAGAGAGAAAAAGACAGTGTACTGTGATGTTGGCTAATTTAATTTAAAGGGACGCGCCCGGGCCGACGGCCTTAAACCCGTCACATAATTCTCACGCGTCAGGCCGACTTCTCATGCGCATCACGCGCGAGCCAACAGCAGCAGCAGTATAGTATAGTGTATAGCAAGGGGACGACTCTACTGGAAACTCTGCCGAAAGTCAAGGACTGATGGGATTCCTCGCTATATACACTATATTATATTACTCTTTCTTAAAACAAAAAAAAAAGACTCGAGCGCAACCGGCTCATTGAGTATATGCCAGATTAATTAGGAAAGTTGACTTTTCTCATAACTTATATATAGTGTGTGTGTGCATATATATTTAGTGTGCGAGAGCGGTCGGCCGATTGTTTTAGAGTTTCTTTCTCTCTAATGCCTCGCCTTCGGCCGCGCTGATATATGAATAATTTATTTATTCAAAGTGCCAACTCTCGGATTTCCGCGAAATCTTATTCGAATTCACGGGCGTATACCAATTTATGTTTCGATAGTGTGTACCATACCCACACTCACACGTATGTGTGTATATATATATATTTATACACATCTATATATGTATATATAGTACGCATGGGAGCGAGCCCCCTTTGCGCGCGGAATTCTCAACATTGATTGAATAACTGAATAACTACTGGCCGCTGTCATTCATCATTTCGTATGTGTCGGACGAGTTTTTTTTTTCTATATAACCTCGATTGCGCGCGCGCGACGAGGCACTGGAAAATTAAGTGTATACGAGCTGAGAGCGCGGTGTCGTGTGAAATTTATCATGATCGCTATATATACGTATAGGAAAAGAGAGAATCTGCGCGTTAGGGGTCGACCCGTATAATATAATAGAAAACGTAATTTTGGCGCATAAGCTTCCCTTCTATATCTGGGCCATTAGATTTTATTGCGTTTCTCAAGTGCCCAATGATGAGTCCAATAAACTCGGCATTTTATCGTCAAATTATCGTTAAACTTGTACACACATACAGCAGAACGAAACCGATCACACATACGCAAAATATCAAGTATATATAATATGGTACGTATGGCACCTACATTAAACTAATACAAGGA
>UCQR01102936.1:0-13650 GCA_900474235.1 Cecidostiba semifascia | reverse complement strand
ATATACACACACACACACACTTTTCGTAGCGTCATCGCATCCACCGAGAGTTATGAAGTCGCATTTGTATCAACAAATTCTTTGCATCGGTCAGTTCATTGTGTTGTACACATCTCTCAGACTTATCGATCGTTCGGAGCGAAATTAACGATTCCAAGATGCGATCTTAATTCAATATATAAGGTAATATCAGCCATTATAATTTTACAATACACACTCTCGGCCTTTTCAACTATATACAATGCACACAGCTGCACAGAGAGTCTCTCGTAAACTTCTCGTCCGCAATAGCCATTACCCATCCGCCTCGCAGTCACGACAGCTGGCTTATGACGAGGCGCTCTCTCGAACATCCTTGTCTTTCTCTTCCTCTCTCTCTATCCACGAGAATTATACATAGTGGGGAGAGCTGAGAGAGCGGAAGACGGAAGGAAACTCTCTCAAGTGCACCGAAGTATAGTAATTAGCAGACTACTATAAGGTAGAAAGTGTCGCTCGGCGCTGCCGCCGTGGCTTCTTCCGAGGTAATAGAGAAGCCGAGAAAGAATAGGATGACGATCTTCCGACGTCGTCGTTGTGCTGATGGTACAAAAAGGAAGCGCCGTTGCTGCTGTAGTCTTGTAAAATGGAGGGGACGTTTTACGATTCTACTCTCGAGTATACAGCTGCTTTGCGAATTGTATAGTATAATTTCTGCTGTACCGCTGTTTTAGCTCTATTATGCATTTGTGTTTTGTTCGGTTATTCGATCAAGTTCGAGCTGTGTGTCTTAAATTATATCGATAATAGCGATGCGATTAAAATTTCACTCTAATATATAAGGTAGTTATAATATAACAGTTGATTTAGAGAGAGAGAGAGTGTAATATCTAAAGAGACTTTCATTGCGCTACAATAAACTGCTGATAGACTCGCAATATTGTACACAATGTATATTGGTGGGGCATGTTTCGAGCATTGTGTTATATCCGAGTGAAAACTCGTTTATTATACATAGGCGGCCGCTTGTTTGAATCGCTCTATAACTCGTGTATAAAATAAACAAGTGATAACGAGTTTTGACTTTTGTCTCAAACTCGCGCCATTGTTTATTAAAGTGTGTGTATATATCAACACGCCATTATTATATCATTTGTAAAGCGTCAAATGCTTGTCCGAAGTTTGCATTAAAAATTCTCGACTGGTACTCACACAGCAAATATATCCCAAACACACAAATATTCATTATACCGCGGCAGCATTTCGCAATAACGAGCTCCGCGTATATACGACCGACGCGATTAAATAATCATAATCACACGCCAAAGGCTAAAGTCCTGAAAAAAAAAGGAAATGTTCGCTTACTACTAGTATATACGTATACATTGTACTTACAGTACGACCCGGACAACGCGCTTAAATAACACACGTATATATATAGCAGAACTGCTAATCGAGTCGCTAAAAATTTACGATCTCCTTATACACATACACCGATCGAGAGATCGACTCCAACAATGCCATTAAGATAATGAAACGTCCTGGGTGCTCGTGGCACATGGCGGAAGAGGAGTATAAAAAGAAGTCGCCCCCGCGCGCGCAAAATCGTAATATTATATATCAAGATAATACGTAACGATCGAAATCGAAATATCGGACGATCGTTACGCTGCGGTGCGCGCGCAGGCAAGCGCGCTCTCGGCCACATCGTCGAAAACGAGAGTACGTATATATAAAGCCTTTTTAGATGGCGTATCTCGCGCTGCTGCCGCTGCTGCCCTCGCTTACCGGTCCCGCGCGCAGCCGTCTTGGCCATACCGCCGCCGGAGGAAAGTGTAACGGCCTGGATTGTGTCAGAGAAGCGAGAGAAATGAAAGTGCTCGGGAATCGCTTGCTACTCGGTCGCATGATATTCATACACACATACATACACACACACTTGGGTGTTATGTGTACGTGTGTCGAGAGGTATAATGCGATGGAGAGTGAGAACACGCGCGAGTATATGTACGCGAGAGAATAAGTTGGATTATGTTGCCCCTTTTACGCTTGACTTTTCGTTCGGCTATTATAATTTTCTTCGCTTCGAGATCGGATGAAATATAATGTATAGTTAATTAGGAGCTTTCGATACAACGCAGATGATGACTATATATTTTTTCTAATGTGAAAATGTATATTGTTTCAAGTCGATCTGGAAGGATTTCTTTCAATTCAAACGTGTCCCCCGCCTTTAGTTTTTACTTTTTTATCCATCGCGATAGTCCGGTGAAAATGTTGCTGTTGCAGAGAGTGCGCAGCGCGTATTATATAAGTGACGTAATACGTATATAGAGGCGAAATGTTTTATGCGCTCTCTCTCTCTCTCTCTCTCTCTCTCTCTGCAGAATAAAATAAACGTAACGAACTAGTTCGTGCGAAAAATTCGCCTCACGAACGGACATTGAGATTTAATTACGTCCCCGTAGTAGTGTGCGTTAGTCTCGCCCGTCGCGAGCTTCGAAACAAACGGAGTGCAAATTGACTCGTTCTTCTAGTGCGCGCGCGCGCATTATTATATACACTGCGGCTTACATCATTTTGCGCTATAGGACAGCAGCAGCTTTTTAGAAAGATCGTTATGCTTTTTTTTAAGTAACCGCGCTGCTCTTTAAAATATCAATTTTCTCCTTATTCCACAATAAATATATAAATATATATATATAAGGAGTGTCTATAATAAGCAAACTCGCCGCCGACGAGTTTTTTTTTATTATCCATGATAATAAATTGTGCAAGTGCCATTACATTGTGCGCGCAGGTCTTGCGTAACTCCGGCCAACAAATATATATAATACCTATATACAATATCTTTCTCTCTATTCGGTTATATTTATTTTCGCCATTATATTTCGCCATATAAATTTTCCAACAATCCGCGCCTTTGACAAACAATTTTAAACCTCCGCACACACGCGCAGTCACTTTCAATAAACACCTCAGTAGCAGCAGGTGCTCGGGCGCTCGACACTCATTCCCCAAGAGTGACCAATAAAAGCGCTAACCAGCGGCTCAAACACTATTATACCGTAAACGCGCGCGGCTATTTTTTTGAAATGGAAAGTGTCGAAAAGTATATACACACGAAACGAAGATAAAAAAAAAATAACACACGCCCGAACGGCGCCGTCGTTGGTCGTTGCTCTACTTGCCTGCGGCCTTCGTCTGTATGTGTAAACTCACGGATCCTAATTTGTCTCTCGACTACTCTCGCTGTTTTTTTTTTTTTTGCTGCTGCGAGGAATCGCCCGCTCGTCGATTTCCGGGGCTGACACTCGCGGCTTGTTTGGACTTTGGTAACGGATTGACTTCGCTGGAATGCATTTTATACGGACTCGTGTGTCCGGGTAGTTTATAAAACGGGTTTGTGTACATGAGTTTTTGGTGATAAAAAAGGGATGGATTTTAACTAAGGTCTACGTTTTTTTTTGACGGTGATTTTTATGGCATTACAGGAAGCCTGTTGTATATCTTTTTTCTTTTTTAATCAACCGATCTGCTAACCGCAATCATTTACATAAACAGATTTCGCAAGACACTTTTAGTGCGGACGATTATAGTTTCTTTTATAGTCTGCAATTAGACCGTGCCAGCCAAATAATATATCCCGAAATTTTCCGTTGAATTAACACGAGATCCGCTGTACATTTGTCAGAGGTTAAAAAGAATTGCATGTGTCACGGTCGGGTGAGACTTGCGCGTGTTATTCAATGCCGTAATTACCGGTGGATCAGATTTTTCAACTCGACACCGTGCGCACGTTCTCAACGAAAGCCGCAGCCGAAGATAAAAGGAGAAATTATCGGCAAGACACGTACACACGGCATCAGCGCGTTTATTAAAGCGACATTTCGAACTGAGAGTAATGTTTAATAAAACAAACCTGGGTTACTGTTCGAATAAAAATTTGTCAATCTACAATTGAGTCATTATATATATACCCAAAATAAAATCCTTTCGTACACGCGCTTGATGGTTTCAGACTGCACACAGAAAATACCTCACGAATTTTATCACGCGACTGCACCCGTTGAATTTCCCCGTCGCTCACGTACGCGACATTAATCTCGGCACGCACACACCGCCTGACACTCGTTCGGTCCTTGCCACGTTGTATATACGCTGTGTATATGCGCCTCGCAACGACGCGTCGCTGAAGAGCACCAAAAAAGAAAAAAAAAGATCGTCAACCTTGAAAAATCGGTTGAAAAAATCGGTAAATTGCGTATTAGAGTCTCTTTTTTCGATCGACACCTTATCAGGCAGCGAATTTATGACTTAATTACGTCTCGGAGGAAAAGAAAGTCGAAAGTGACAATCGATAGGCGTCTCGCGGCTTAACGATCCAATAAAAGCGCGCCGGTTCTAGAACTCGAGCTCTAGGTACTCGAGGTCGCCATCTCTGACGATCGAAAATTTCTCCTCTCGACGTACCTATATACATTATACATACAGATATAGTCACACAGCATCACTCGAGATCAACGCTCGAGAGTCTGTCTTTCCCTCTCTCACACTCTCTTGTTATCACGCGGTGGATTGAAATGATGCTTTCGCTGGATTCTGCGGGGAACAAGTGTCCCAGAGCTGCACAATGGACTGCGACTCTTGGCGGGAAGCGTTAAACTACGCGCGCGCGCGAATCTGCATTTTATCACTCTGCGGCGCGAAAGGCAGCAGCCATAATTGATAGACTCGATCCTTTCAACTTCCGACTTTCGCTTGTCGGAATAAAACCGATAATGCACAATATGGCTTCCTGGATAGTCCTCTCCGCGTTAAGTAAATACACTCGATGGAGCGATATGTGTGTGCGTGTGATGCTGTCCCTTTTACGCGCACATCATCGGAGATGTACTGTATGTGTTTGTTCTTCGCGGGCTTCTTTTGTACGCGCGCGGTCTCTCTTTCATATACTCACTCATTGAGTAAATATGCGTGTCGGCTTTGAGAGCGACGAAATGTGCTCGCGCTCGAGATTTGTGTATTAGTGCTTAGATGACTGAAGAGAGAGAGAGAGAGAGAGAGAGAGAGAGAGAGAGAGAGAGAGAGAGAGAGAGAGAAAGAGAGATGGTTTGCAGAGTAGTAGGTAAATAGGAGTTTGAAATTCGATGAAAGTTCGTGTATACTAGTGTTCGTGAAATTTATTAGATTGGACGTTATAATGTTATAGTGAGTTCGATAAATATAATTCTTTGCGAGCGCGAAATATAATAAGGCAGTATAGCGTTGCGAAATATATAAACAGCTAGTTGCAGGTAAAAAGTTTAAAAACTGTGTTGCTCTTTATGAGCCCGCAATTACATTTCATAATGTCTCTATTGTCGTATTACAACATTGGGCTGCCAGCGTGACATGCAGCGTTTTATGTCAACTGTCGTATATTTACCGTTTCCAACTCTTTTTAGCTCGTTTTGTATATCGAGGCGCTTTAAAACGAGATTCTCGTATCGATGCAACGATAAATAATAATAATTAAATTAATTAAGGAACCATAAATACACGCCGATTCTGAATTTACAATGTCTATACAGCATATAGATAAATTTGCGATTCTCATATACGCAGAGATCTGACATTTTTTCCAATCAAAATGTAAATAAGCGCTAAAAAAATTAGCCGATCGGCGTCAACACCAGCCGATAGCCCTGCAAGCGTGCGTAATAATGCAAATTTCGCGAATTCAGAAAGAAGAGAGAATGGAGCCTCGATCGACTTGGGATACAGACGAAATAGAGTGGGAAATCAAGTTTTAAGATGTTTAAGCTGTCTATCTGTACGCAAATTATAAAAACCGTATACGAAATTATGCGTTATCCGAGACGTTTTGGAAATTTTTAGGCATTGCGTGTTTATTTTGATTTTCGAACTAGGAATTTTTTCGTTCGTTGTACTGTTATAATTCTTCACAGCCGTAATGCGTTATAGCGGCCAAAAATCGGTAATCGGCCAACGTATCAATCAAACACACGATCGACACGAGACTTACACGTACCCCCCCCCTCAAAGCCGCATATATAGTATATAATGAAAAGGATGAGAGAAGAAAGTCAAAATGAACTTACGTCATGTATGGTCGGCGGGCAAAAGTCGATCCTGCTTGCGTTGCTGCGTGCTCTGTGTCTTCTTCATGTTTCCATAGTAGCAACGTGCGAAATCCTCGTCATCCTTTATATGTGACGCTCGCGACACGAACACGATTTCGTTTCTCGATTCTCTCGATTATTATTATTATTATTCTTTCTTTTTTTTCTTATTCTCTCTTTCCTTCTCTTTATCCGTCTCTTTTTCTCTCAACTTGTAACCGTTCACTGACGCTAGTGATCGTCTCGGATGATGCGCCTCTTCTCGATATTCGCACTTCACCAACACCCACTGGCCGATCTTTTGAACTTCGATGCGAGAGCGATGATGATATACAATACTTCCTCTTCTTCCTTGATCGGTGGGGAGACTGAAAAAAAATGAGCGAAATTTTAGCATATCCGATGGCAGCTGAATATCTTGCGACAGATTCTCGTCGTCGCGAGATTACATTGACAGATAATGTATTCTGATGCGGATTTTATGTAATGTGTATAGCGAGCGTAGAAAGGGGATCGGTGTTGGATGTCACGTGCGCGCCGTGAACTTTCTTTAAAAATGTTAAGAAACGCTTTTGCATTTTGCCGTGTAGTATATGCATAAACGGTTACGCGTAATAGGATAGCGAATCGTATAATATTTAAAAAATAGCGATAATCAATTTTGAAACTTACAATGTTTGCTCATGATTATTTCATTTCCAGAAATATTAGCACGAGATGGCATGAAACTTGTGGAGTACAAATGCACGTGAATCACAGTCAATATTATGTATACCCGTTCAAAAATAGCGAGAATTGACCGCTATAGAATATATGAGTAACGTCTAAATATTTTTTCGCATTTCAAACCGTTAAACGCATCTGAGCTGCACAAGGCCATTGACTAATTATTCACTAACAAATAAGCGATTTATAAATTTTAATATTCGATCAACGATCAACTACTCCCAACAATTAAAACCTATACGCGTGAGAACACACTATATGCGTCATTTATGTAACATTCGCATCAGCACATGATATCACTCGGTAAAATATAAAACTGGTCGCAAACGCACCGTCAGTTCTTCTTCCGCGTATAACTCCTGCTCTATCAGGCCAAATCACATCACACACATACACAGTGACATTTCTTCAAGTATACATAATACATGTGTATACATGTGGAAAAGAACAGTATTATTCCGAAATTTTCGAAACTCGTGCGCATAACACACACGAAAAGGTAAGAACAAGTTTCCTCTCCGATCAACGACAATAATCTACGACACACTACTATTCACAAAGCGAGAACCGTCCCCGAAAACTCGTCCTCCCAGTTGCGCAAAGCAACAGCCCAACTCGACAGTTATATTACATTCATTCGAGACAAGCCCCGCAAAAAGCATATCACGCACAAAACGCATAAGTATTAAGACACAGACGCCATCACGCAGGAAAAAAAAAACAACAGACACACTTGCGCTTATCAGGATACGCACGTCCGCGCTTTTCCAGAAAGACAACGGTAAAAGGACGCGCCTCGCGCGCGCGCGCGCATGCATTTTGGCGGCTCTTTTATTTTTTCGAAGCACCTGTGCAGCAGAGATACATAATGGATGTATATCTATGTACCTGTGAAGTTGGGAAACAGAGCGCGCGAGCGGGCGACAAGCGAATATAATATAACCGTTGTAGCGGCGTTATCGGCGCGGAAAGAGCTTTTTGTGCTTTGTTTGGCCGGCGATTATTCGCGCTTTAGCGAGTTGTTTATTTTTAAATTATGCGTGTATAGGCGAGTAGTCTAACTGCTATTTCGGGAAATTTGATTTCTTTCTTCATCCTTTATCCTCTCGCGAAGAAAAGTTGCGAGTATAATAATGAATTTACGCAACGATCATAATCCTTTTCCGTCAGATTATTTGGAAACGCTTAAATCTTACCCTATCCTATAGCATTGTGCAAGAGCAGCTCGTATGTGTCTGTGATATACACATGCAAACGCTTTTTCAAAAGCCATAACGTGTTTTATCGAGATGCATCCAGCCGTTCCTTTCCTCATAATAATAATAAACTTCTCGACTACTAGCGTTTTTTGCGCTAATAACTCCAGTAACCGACACATCCACGCTCGCACTTTCCTACACGAAATAAAGAAAGACGAGGAAAAAAAAGACGCGCGCGTGTGTAGGAACTTGGCCTGCACGCGAACACCTCCTCCTCCTCCTCCCTACCGAGATTATATAAAGCTCGTTAATTATTTATTTTTACACTTACAGCGCAAGAGTCGTACTTTCTATGAGATTTCAATTTCATTATCCAGCTCCGCCGTGTAATAAAAAAAGGCCCCGATTAACATACAAATCATAGGCTTTTCCTGATGCACGCGCTCGACACGCGAGATTATTATAAAACATATTTCGATCGAGGTCTCGGGCATCGGCAAAAAAAAAGGAAGAGAAATACGCGTTGCGTAATTATTAACCGATTTCCACAGAAATCGGCGGATTCTATCCCTATTTACATTTCGCACAAGTATATAGGATCAAATTGCATCAACATTTTCCAGACGCGCGCGCAGGTATTATACCCTCTGTTCCACGTTCTTTCACTCTCCCAGTCAAAGTGTACGTATATTATACTGTACACAGACGTGCGCGCGCGCGTTTCTCTTTTTCACGAGGACACGCTTCCCGCATCATATTGCCTGGCGCCGTAATCTCGATCCTCCTTTGTGCGTTCGCTTTTTTTTTATCCCCTTTCTTTCACCTTTCTTTTTCTCTCTATCCACACGCGTTTCTGCCCGATATACTTCGATTCTGTACATAAATTTTGAAAAAAAAGAAAAAAAAATTCTCGAACGTCACTGGCTTCGCACGATAAATACATATAGACCGATTCGAAAGCAGCGGGGCAAACTCGGAAAGAGTTATGAAACTTACGTGTGGTGTATAATTCGAGCGCGGCGGCGCTCCTTACGTAAACGATCGCTTTTTTCGCTCCCGTGGACTTTCGGCGCTGCTGCTGCTGCTGCTGGCAGTGTTTTCCAGCTGCTCTCGCACTGCTGCAGTATTCTAGCCCTTCTTCCTCTTCTTACTCCTCTTCTTCTTCTTATCCTTCCTGTTTGCGTGTTCACTCTGTCATAATGGTATAAGTAGTCACAACTGAATAACGGCGGGCTTTTCGAAAATCGAGAAACGCGGCACACCGGAAAACTTGATTCTTTCACGAAAATTAATAGAGTGAACGAGCGGGAGCGAGAGAGAGAGAGGGAGAGAGAGATAAATAGCCGGCCGCACGAGCACTCGTTGAAAGTCTCTGCAGCGCACACACTCTCTCGACTTAAAAACTCTCCTCTCTCGGACTGCTGCTACTGCTGCTATACTGCTCACCGGGCTCTGTACGAAATTTTAATGCGAATGCGCGAACGGACTCGGTCTAACTGCGGGCCACCGTAGCGCCGAGTCCTCGTAGCTCAAAACGGCCGCGCGCTCACTTCAGCCCGCGAGGCCCGAGAAGTGGGGAAAAGCGACGACCGGGTGTGGGTCCCAACGGTGGGGACTATATACAGCCCGTGCCGACGAGTGATTGTGAACGCTAAGATCGTTGCACGACCCGCCGGCAAGAGAGTGAGAGAGAGAGAGAGAGAGACTTTACAGTGAGCCGAGGCCATGTATATGTATACACTACTGATGCAGTCTACTGCTCTCTGATGGAGACTGGTGGCTTTTGTTGCCGAGGACTATCTGTATACCTACTTTTACAACGAACGCTAGTCTATATCGCGAGGATTGTACTTTGTATTGTCTTTTCGGGGGACTACTTACTCTCTGATGGAAGCGAGACTAGATGAGCGACTGCTTTTTTTAAAAGGGAGGCGCCGGGGAAAGGGAGAGATGAATGGGTTTTTTGGGTTGACCTTTGATTGGTGGATAGATTACGGGAGAGTCGGAAATCAGGTGTTTTCGTTTGCAATTTTTTTTTTCGACGAACATTGCAGGCAACGAGAGTTTAATAATTACCTTAAAAATATCTTGAAAGCAGTTACATATAATCAGAAAGTTGTGAGACTCGCAGGGGATATTAAAGCCAACTTGATGAAACACTGCGCTGCTGCGCGAGAGGAGGATGTTTCGCCATGCCAATTAATGAAACTTTTAACAATTCGTTCCCATGGACCCCTGGGATACATATATAGCCAAAGATAGCGATCGCGCTTTCTGGAAATCTCGGAATCTTCCACGAAAATTTGTATTGATGATTGTGTGTATGTCGAATACTCTTTATAACCTTATATAATTCTGTGATACAAAAGGAGAATTTTTTAACCCTAAAAGATGAAAGATGGTTACTGGCGCGTGCTGGTACTTGAAGTTGTCTTTATGTAAACTGATTTTAAATGCGACTATATAAATAAAACGAAAGCATAATGAGAGTTCGTATAATAAAAATGTTTATTTGCTCAGGGACATAATGCCTTCGATAAAAATTATATTTTACAAATGTATAACGACAGTTTTGGCACCGTGAAATTATCGTGATACAAATAAGTAGGATTAAAATAAACTTTCCTTGCAGACAGAAAGTTAACTTGAGCGACATTTCGTAATACCTGATGGACGAATAATTTAAGAACTTGAAACTTCGGGTATAATTATACGGATATATAACAGTTATAAAATTAAGTTTTTTTCTTCGCTTTCACCGTAGTAAAACGTGACATTTATACCACCTCCGATATTTGATTTATCTTTCGTAAGCCTATCAAATTAAAATAAAATGTGAGAACCGTGTAATATAAAACAAATGGCTATATAGAATTCAAAAGTTGAATCTTGAAGTGATTGTTTTTTTTTCTCTACAGTCAATGATACACACAAGTATTTCCTATGTAATTAACGAGAAATCGAAATCAAGACGCGTGTAATTAGCGAAAAACTAAATCTCATTTTCTGGACTCTTCGCTTTATTTACATATATAAATTAATCCGAAATTATTATCGTTTCCATAATCGATTTTCATTGAAATTATTACATTTTTTATAAGTAGCAAAAAATGCCTATTAACATATACATCGTCACTCTTGACAACCCGCTAGTTTAAAATTTACGAGGGGAAAGACCCACTTTTTTCGCTTGTGGCACCTAATACACTAAACCGCTAAACTCGCCTTCCAAAAACTCTGTGAGCACTTAATTTCCTTAGATCCTTATCCCACACAATAATCAATATCCTTCATCCACCGGCTATATAGTTAATAAAATCCATCAACAATAATCGTTCGATTTCCTGTCTATATTACAGCAAACCTCTGAACTCTCGCAATAACCTTTCATTGAAATATTTCACTCGTGATTCATGTTCCTGATGTATAGCAATAAACGGCGGCAAAACACATATCCACGCCCCTCTAATATATATTGGAGAGCGTCGAGTCGTGCGTCGACAAAAGAAAATTTACTAGGATATATAGCAAGCATGCTAATAAACGGATGAATTTTAATGCTTTTCCTTGACGGCCGGAAGTGCAGCAGCTGCACTTTCTTAGCCGGCTGCAGCCCGCGGATATAATAAAACCGAGTGTGTATATATATATACTGTGGCTTCGACTAGTAGGCCGTCTAACCGCGCTGCACCGCAAAACCATGCTGATTAAATACGGTCTTTTGTCAAGCAAGTGCGGAGAATCGAGTATACGGGTATTATAGCATCCCGATCCTGGTGATCTATACGGAGATGAAAGATATGCCATGATAGCGTTATAAGGTATAAATCAAAATACAATAGTTTTGGACTGCAGGCCTTTCCCTCACCGCTTTAACTTTCCAACTTTTTGGCTAACAAACATAGGTGGCGCACAGGCACTTTTCCATTTCCTATGCCAAGACTGCCGTTTTCTTTGGGCCTTTTTGAACCACTCATGCTATAACTGCGCCTGAGTCTAACATTGATTTCATTAAAAATTTGTATTACGAAATGTGCTTCGTATTTAAAAGTTGTAGATATAGACAAACGTTTAAACGTATTATATTCTGACTAATAAACTTGTCTGTTACTACTGAACACATTGAAATGCACAATTAAAATAAATTTACAATTGTAATCTCTATAGCTGCCATTTATCGAATATTTCTCTTTGTTTTTTCAACACTAATTCGTGCCAAAAACACTATTAAAGAGCGATAAAACGTTTTGAAAGGTGCTACTAAAATATTCAATGATCCTTTATCGCTAAAAGCTCATAGACATACAATCTAAAAAGTAAAAAATCATCGTTAGGTAACGCACTGCCTACGACAATAGAATTAAAAATTCAATGCTTCTGCACGTCATCAGTATAATAATCATATCCATTCGTCAACGGTTGGACGCACATATTTTTCCCCTAATATATATTTCATCTCAAAATTTTTCGAGAAAAGCCAGTTCGCTGCAGTCGAAGAGCGCATTAAACTTTAGCAGTTCCTTAATAGATATTTCGTAGAAAGTGAGCGCTGGGCGGTTAGTACCTACAGATTGCCTTTCTTAATGCGAGCTGCTCGATATTTTAGTCAGGAATTTTAGGTCCAGTAATCTATTTGCTTCATTGAAAGCGAAGAGAAATCCTGGATTTTTAACGACAACAAAGACATTGTTTCCATCAACCGAGAAACGACGAGAGCCGTGGGGAAGAAAAAAAAAATCTTGCCGATCCCTATTTTGATGTCCGCGCAAATCTGAATACCACCAACGTTGCTTATTTTAACAGCCTGGCTTTAAGAGCGCTCGTAAAATTAATGAACTTTTAAGTGTACTCCGCGACAATCCTGCAGTAAAAAAACATCGGAGTACATCCCGACGTTGTTGGCGAGATACACACGTGGTGAAACCTTCGGCGAGTTGCTTAATAGTAATGATTAATGGGTGCTCCTACGTTCAGAAGAATAAGTTGTAAAAAAAAATCGAAGAGATTCGCGCAAGTGCTGACATTGAGAAAATGTAATATAGGTTTTTTGTCATTTTAACGATTTTGTACTTTAGTTTTCACGCTAGTTTCTAAAATAATTAATGATCGACATTATTTTTAATGCCTCACACGTTGACACGGTGCACTTCCGCGGACATATGAGCAACTCTTTTAACTGGAAGCTCACTTGTACAAACGATGTTTGCGTTTCAAAAGTGCGGTATATAACATTTCGCTGACAAGCGTTCCACATAATAATATGCATATAAATTAGAGGAATTTGTTCTTCAAATCAAGTCAGCTTTTTTCTTATTTTAAACTTCGCTCTCTCTCTCTCTCTCTCTCTCACGCTTGACAAGAATTTCATAATAAGAGCTTTTCCCAGAAGAGCGAAGAAAAAAAAATCCCGTCATTCAATATTTTCCCCACAGCATCAAGCATCCATTGTTTAAACAAGATATACGCACAGGTCGCAATGATCTGCAGCCATCGGCAAGCGACGCACCTCACCTCGTTATACATCCCGCAAATCAGTCAAAATTACAGCGAGCTACTCTCGCTTTTCTTCGTCTCCGGCATTCCTACTCTACATACATACAAACACACACACACACACACAC
>UCQR01102930.1:0-10500 GCA_900474235.1 Cecidostiba semifascia | reverse complement strand
GCGACCACACGCCGAGAAATGGCCATTATTTTATTACACAACCGCTCAATGATTTTGTGTCATTGTTCGCGCAATGACTCACGGGAACTCGGCTTCGTTTTTTTTTCTCACATACAAAAAAAAAGAAGAACACTCGCAAGACTGCATAGTCGTTCTCGAAGATAACGCATTATCAGGATCGGGTTTCTCCTGTAAGGGAGGCACGACGACGACGACGACGACGACGACGACGACGTCAGCATAAATGCGTTCGCACGTATACACTTCCTGATGATGTCTAATCGCATACTTAATAGTACGCTTTTCCTGTATACAACGCGCTCTTTTTAAACCTTATCAATTCTCCTACGACTGCCGGAAAGCTTTTTTTTTTTTCATTCACACAGGAGCTACTAATATCATCGTCTGATGCAAGATTCAAGAAAAAAGAAAAGAACGAAGCGGATCTCTTTTTCCGGAATAAAATTTTCACGACTATAATATACTCTCCGCGCAGACTATTTACGAGCGGCGCGGCAAGACGCGCGCGAATATTCTTATATTGATCCAGGTGCGAGAGAGCGCGCATACACGCGGAAAAGTACGGGAAAGCATCGCCGCGCCGTATATGTGTATATATGTATACTCCCCCGCGCGCTAAACCGTCTGGGAATTACAACACCGCCGCATACACAACACACGCGACACAGCACGAAGAAGGCAAAAAAGGGCAACAATAGACAGCAGCAGTAGCAGCAGCTTGGTCAGAATATTTTTTTTCCCTTCTATAGCAGTAGCAGCAGCAACAGCCGCTCACCCCAAGTGTGCTGCAGCAGGTCTACGAACTCGCGCTGCAGCCTCGAGGACGTTTCACGAGAGGACGTACGTGTGCTGTACGCGCGTACAGAGACCGGATTTCACGTCCTCAATGCAGCGTAGTGCAGAATGATCTTGACACACGGCGGCTCGCGGCGGATTAGGAAATCTTTGTTAATCGCGAGCGCGCGCGAGAGTCGTCGTTTCTTTGCTGGGAAACGTCGTTTCTTGATTTGCGATTTTATTTTTACTTACTATTATAGCTTGTCTTGAGACAGAGTCAATGATCCCCCCCTGTAGTGGATGACGTAGTTTTACAGCGGGTTTAATATAGCGCCAGTTGAAAAACGTTGTCGAGGCCTGATAAAGAGACGATAAAGCGCCAAGACTTTTGTTTTTGGTGTATTGGATTCTATTAAAAAGTATATTTATAATCGTAACGTATTATGACGACGCGGAGATTTTACGATATAATATGAGATTCTCAATTGCTCGCTTGCTGGAATTTAGAGCGGACTGTCTTAATCCTTTTATTACGAGTTGTGACTTTGTGCGGTATATACCACGATGAATTACAGATATTTTTTGTGCAATTCGATCTCAATTGTAAAGCTTTTTGTCAAGTGCGATATGACGCGGCAGATGTGTGTATTTCGTTTATTTTGTAATAATGCATGCGGCGCTGCTAATTGAAGGCCGTATTTGAAAACAATGATAAAATTTTAATCTGCACTCGGAGTCTAATTAATGCAGTCAGGTTTAATGAGACTTGACGTATGGATCCTTCATCATGAAATACATTTACTATAGCTGGTTTTATAAATAATAATTAAATGAGGATCAAAGAATATATACGTATATATGATTGCGCCATAACAATGTTGACGATTCCACGTGTGTATACGTGTCGATTTTTCGAACGTTAACGCTAACCCGATTTCAAATTGGGTTAACACTTCATTATCGGTTCGAATTATCGGACATATTCGAGAACCGCGTTGACCATCGCGCAGGAATGATGATGCGCATTGTCAGAGAGCGTGGTGTCGAAATTAGTATATAGCAGAACCGGAGGCATAACGAGTTTACGTTTCCAGTTTGCAAAATTGTGATTTCTGCATCACAGAGAAGCACGACTGTATTAATTTTCAGTCCTGTACATACAGCGACACTCATTTTCCCCGCGATTGTTATGACCGTTGAATTAATAAAACTCTCGCAACGATTTCTCGCTTATTTGTCGTTCACACTGCACCACACCAAAGTTCGTTAGGAAAGTTGTTTCTCCCCGCGCTTTCTCATTGCATAAATTATTGTTGCGGTATAGTAGCCTCGGTTTTTTTCGTTGACAGTCATCGAGCTTTGGAAATTTTTCACAACTGGGTAAAAATACGAATCGCCGATTCATCGTCGGCTGTGTGTATAAACCAAGCTATTCATTCGAGTGTCCGTCGATATTATTATACCGAGAATCGTCTTTATTGACATCCAGTCATGACTTTCCGATCCACAGTATAGACTTACGTTGCTTCGTATATATTTTGCACAATACGACGAATATAAACACATTCGGCTGCTCGTTGGCGCGAGATGAAGCTAGCCATCGGGAATAAATATAGCATCAGGGCGTCTAGAAAAATCAAATAACGCGCTATAGTGCGAGCCGCGATATAAATCTAAATAGACGTGCTCGAGATTGTAATTCAAGGTGGCCTCGCTCGCTCACAGAGATAGCCGCGCGAGCGCGGGCGCGGCTGTGATGGTAACCTATCGAACGCAGATAAAGCGCTCGATCGGTCGCGATAAAAAAAAATCGAAAGAGGAGTTATACGTATAACGACGGAATCCGACTATATAATATATACAATTCTAAAAATGGTATACATATAAAAGCTAATTCATCTGCAGCTCTGTGTGTACAGCGTATATAGTTATAATATTTGATTCGGCGTAGTGTTGTGCTCGCACACAGAAACACACATACATGTATACAAGGTGTCATGTCTCTGTGTGCACAGAGAGTGACTATATATACGTCGTCGTATATGTGTTCTTCCCCTTCGCCGCGCGCCGCACGGGTTTATCGTACGAGGGAGGGGCGACGCGCCGTATTAAAGAAGTGAAGCTGTCGGCCTGCCCCCACAGACTTACCTCAAATTCCTTCATAATCAGTGCATCCCGTGTATAGGGGCAGCCGGATTCTCTCATTCTCGCACTTTCGTTTCCTCGACTTTTTGGATTTTCTTTGTTTTACATCAGTATACACCTACTTACTCTTTCATCGCGATGTCGCTTATTCCTATCAATTGCAAAGTCAACTCCAAACGTAGTCTGTACAAGTTTAGAAACAAGAACTCGGTATGGAGTCTTTGACACGTGTCGAGAGGAAGTTTCGGTTTTGCTCTATATTTATATCTCTCTTAGTTAAGAATTAAGGAGCTTATATTTTGTATATATACAATTTTCGCGTGTCGAATATACTTTTGTACGATGAACAACAGACTGAACAGCCCAGCGCCCGCTTATCTTGTGTTTGGAGAAATACCAGGTATTTATTGAAAAGCCCTTTACGTTCGTAATATTTTTTAACTAATCGAGCCTATCGAACGAGAAATCCGCATTCTCAAAAAAAGAAACTCTTCATTTTTCTAACGTCTTTCTGAAATCGATTAATCACGGAATTGCGCAGTGCAAATAAATATTTTTTCCCCCCGACGGAGCGTCTACGTCACGCAATCAGCCCTGAAACGGCATTTAATTTACAATCAAAAAGTACGGGGTTCAGGACGATAAACAGTGATTAAAAAGCTTTTCACGGTGATACGACTTTTTGTCTGTGTTAAACCGCGCTTGGTTTTCCTTCATCGATAACATCTCGTGATGTGCGCTCTATAACGTATAGGTGTACACACACCTGCGTCACGTGAACGAAATTTCCTTATCAATTTCTTAGATCAAAAGAGCACTTAAAAGAGCATCACACACTATATAGACGAATAAAAAACCCTCATATTTAATGGATGTCGTATACGACGTGGGACACACACCTTTTATTCGCGCGCGTGCGCGCGTTAATTGCTTCCCCTGGGAACGGAATGCATGCGAAGCGCGCGAAAAATCTGCATCGCATCAGTCTCTTGCCCTTATCACCGGCGTCTGCATACTCTCGTTGTTTTATATCACTTTGGAGTCTCGTGTCACCTCAGCCACCGAACGTGCAGCACTTGTTATTCTTACGTGTTGAAAACGTGCAAAATGATAACCGCCTGCCAACACATTCCTTATCGTTTAGCGCATATCATCGTTGTTAGCTTTTCTAATTTTCAGGCTTGTGGGGCTCGTCTCTTTCTCTCTCCCTCGTGTCTCGAATTTTTCCACTTTGTTTCTTCTCGCGCAAATATTTGATACTCTCTGTCGCTCGATAATAACAATTTTTCATATATGCGCGTCAGGGATAGAAATTCAACCACGTATAGAGGCGTCAGACCTGTCGTGCAGTGAATTTTCTTTTCTCTTTTCTCGATCGAGGAATCGTGTCGCCTTTAATAATTCAGCGCCGACATTCAAAGTTTATTTTAAAAATCCATAAGTTAATATATTCTTCTGTGTGGAGAAAAACTTTTGTCATAAGTAGACCACGGTTCGTTGCCCGCTTTCAGCCCATTATCTCGCGTTTATTTATTAATAACAAAAGAATAAACTACACACATATACAACAGTATATAATACAGCTTTTTACTTTCTCTCGCCTTACACACACTTTCTTTTTCAATTTCTCGATTTTAGTGTAGCACAAAATAAAAGCTCGGGTGCCTCCTGTAATTCATGGCTCGGTAATATCTACAATGTGTGAGGAATCTTGATAGAATCTTGTACGCTCAAGACCTAATTAACGCATGAATTCCAATCCCACGTACAATTCCCAATAAACATGTAGAGAATACTAAGTATACATTTAACACAGAGATTTTTCTCCTCGATCACGCGCGCAAATCTGAACACAGCATACACTAGCCTCCTGCTGCAAAAGATTTGCACACGGTAAACACACGCATCGCCGCGTCCTTGGTCATCTATACTACTAAGAGCTACATATGCTGTCGTCGCTGTGTCCCTGTACGTGACGTTTCGAAATTACAATTAATTTTGCGTGCGTGATAGCGCGCGTGAAGCTCTCGTATATATATATATGTATAAGCGAGACTCTTTTGTACATGCGTGCGCTCGTATAATAATGTTTGTTCTCTCTTCTTTTTATCAGCTCCATATATGTATAGAGAACCGTCGCAATTTATTTTTCCCACGTCGGTGCGTTCCGGAGTTTTATGAAATTTCGGGTGTAATTACTTTTTGGTCGATATTTCTGATTGGGGATTCGAGATTGCGTGTTTTAATTGTTTCATCGATTATACAATTGCTGGTAGTTGAATAAAATCGTGGAAATGGATATAAATTAATAGAATCGACGCGTATATGTGAAAAATATTGATAGACTGACGTCAATTTCAATTGAAAAGTCTTATTCTCGCCTGTTCAATGTTTTTACAGCCTTATTATTGTTAGGAAAACAGAGAAAGATGAAAGCAATATTATTATCCGCGAGCTGTACGTACAGGTAAAGCCACAGCGTATATAGAGACTGATGCAGAGCGTCGCGCATACATACCCGTAATTACTGTATTTTTTCCTCATTTACATTTCTTAATGACTGATAAAGCGTCTCACGAGACATCGAAGGCGTGATCAGCCATACATCATCGATTGCTCGTCGTACACGGTTATCAATTTTTTCGTTATGCTACTGCACGTACGTTCCACTGGCGTAGACACACACACATATGTACATTGTGTGCTTATTTAGAAATGTAGGTGGGTCGTGGAAAAAAAAAATTAGCTAATCAAATTTTCGACTAATATTTACTCCGCGCTACAATTTTGCCAAATTATGGAAAATCGACCTGCTGGATTTGCATTTGGCATGGCACAACGCTTTTGTATAAGAATACATATCTCACATGTAAATCTACAGCGAAAAATTCACAACGTCAGCTGATCCAACAGTAAATTTCAAGGAAAAACCTTTTCTATAAATCGAATCATGCCAACGCACCAAGTGACGACAGAGTAATTTATAGCTTGCGTCTTTAAAGGCAATTTAAATAATCGATTAAGCAAAAGATTCCTTCTTCGCCTCTACAACTTTGACAAACAACACCTTTAACTGAATCAAATCGGATCAAGGATTTCACCCGTGACGAAATCAGCAGAGAGCTCAGACGATGTATATACCTATAGAAAGGCGTTAATAAAATTTTACTTTAGGCCCCTCGATGCAGATTGAACCAGTCGCGAACCAGTTGGACTAATTTCTTCGCTATTCGTCGTCGGCAAGAAGTTTCACATTGCACGAATAATAGAGCATCAAAGACAATTTCGCGCGCGATATATCGCTATGTCAACACTAAATTCATCATGTGTGTTTTTACTTGTTTTAAATTGTAGTTATTTTGTTAAAATTTCTAGATATAATTCGATTAATACTCTCTTACTTTTTCATATCCATTATTAAAATGAAAGTATATAAATATTGCTAAATTAGTATACAACAGCGTAAGAAATCAATGTCGTCATCGCTCCAGTGATAGTCCAAGCTCATGCAGTATTAAATAATCGTGCTCTCTCACTCCCTTTCTCGTCCTCCTTTGTATTTCTTCGCGCCTCGTCCTAATTATCAGACGTAACGCGCGTCTTTGCCTGCAATAAACTCGGTGATGGCCAGCTGCGTCTCGCTTTTACAGCCATGCAAAATAAAATAATCAGAGTCGAAATCACGACGTCTATACGCGACGCAACAGGAGGTGTGTCTATAACAACTCGTAAAGTCTGATATTCTTCAGGGACGCTTTATTCGTCCTGTGGAATAGGATGAGTCTATATATACGGCTTGGGAAGCTCCCATTGTTTGGACGCGAGCGATGACCTAGTTCGAGCGCGGTGTGTGTGTGTATATATAAGCTCTTTTCACGATTTCCGCGAGCACGAGAGAGATAGAAAGCCCTGTCAGACGGCCTCCCGCTGACGAGACGTCGTCGTCGTCGTCGTCGTCGTTGGGACGATTTGATTTATTGGACACACACGAGTATATAGTAGGGAGGAAATTTCGTAGGGTAATTTTAACGAAGAGACTCAGCCTGATGACGTTGATTCTACGAGTTCTTTTTTCGGAACGATTCCGGCCTGATAAGAATTAGTGCAGCATCATGGGTCACTCGACGATTCGGGATTGTAATTAGGACAGCTGGAGGGCTTTTCGAAAAGGCTTGATTCGTCCGAAGTGTTATATAGTCCGCGTGTGTGCGTCACATGATTTATCGACCACTTTAATTTCGCTCGAGCTTTATATTCGAGCATTAAAGAAACAATAAAATAATATTCTTTTTTTTCGTATAGCGATAAGAGGGCATAAGTAAACGTTCTTTTGTGAGAAGAAATACGATCTGAGAGAAAATTTTCCAGACTAATTTTACGTACACACATCAGACGATAATAAAACTGTGAGAATTCGTTTCCACGAAATCAAAATTGTGTAATCTTTTGGACACTTGCGTGAATTACGATCGAATATTATATATCACGCAGTAGAGATTACGCGCGTGAAATCTTCTTATCGCACTAGATCTGAAAATTCGCAATCTTTGATATCTATAAAGTCAACAGGAAACGCTTAAATCGGTAGATATACAATCGATAAAACGCAGCTATTTCTGAAAACTACAAATGCAGCGCAGTGTGTTATTGAGATTCAATATACTGCAACAACGTCGTTATTGTCTCCGTGTACATATATACATTGAACGCAAAGTGTTGAGATGTATACGACTCAATAAAAATTATATCGCATTCGTTCCCAGTCAAACACGACGTCAGTCGCTTTATAGTCTCAAACGAAGAAATTAAAAAAGACGTATACTTATTTGATTTTAATTTTTTTCGTAATTAGATCTTCTTTCGTCAACTCGCGTTTGCTTCTACAGGAGAAGAGCCAATTTCGAAGGGAGACTAGATGTAGCTTTACAAGAGACTTTGTAAATAAAAATGCAAATGCACGAAAGTCTCGAGTCTTCATTTCATTCGCCGGCGCGCGCGTAGTATAGAGTACAGCCATCCCTCCGCGCGGTTCATCGTGGTCTCGTCTGTATGCAAAAAAGCGTCGTGAAATCAAAGCGATCGATAAAGCCGTATTACGTAATGAAAGCCGTCCGCGCGTATATAAAAAAAGAGGAACAACGATCGGCCCCAAATATTGGCAGAAGCGAAATCGGCCACAGCAGAGCATACATGCATTGATATTATATCCAGCACACTTTCAATCTGTCCGTTTTGTGTCCCCTGCAGTCGTCGAAACTTTTTTTATTATTGGCTAACAGTCCGAGGCTTATCGGCAATTGTGCGCCAGCCCATGGGGATCGCGATGAATCACTTGCATATATGCAAGTTTACTACTGCGTTTTATTTAGTTTATTGCCCAGAGCGCGCGCGCGCGGACTCCGTCAAATTACTCTCGACATCAGAGCGCCGGCGTCAGCGAATATACAATGTTTCAAGATTAATCAAGCTTGAAATCGTTTTACTGATTCCCGTCATATTCAAATTCGACGTTTATCCTCGAAAATATACAATTACTAACCATAGATATAATTTTGTTTCAGCAATGACAATAGAAGAATCAAGAAGATCCCAGCGGCCGTACAGGTATGGTATGGTCTTGCTGTGTGTTGGTGCCCTGATCAACTGGTTAGGGCTGGCCGAGAATTATGTGGAACCGGTACGGTACGTCGGGGTCGCCTGTATCGTCGCTGGCGCACTGCTCATCTGTGCCGCCATGTGCTGCTGGCTACATGCACCTCCAACAAGGACTAGCACTCAGACTCAGCGAACCACGCATCCTCTCACTGCCCAGGTTTGTTTTGACTCATTGGAATTTATTGAATAATTTTATTGCTGCTGTGATACAACAGTGACGAGATTTTTGAAAAAAAAAACGCGGTTGCGCGAATTTAGTGATAATTGTTGACTTTAAGCGCGCGAATCAAAGCACGAAGCGTTACATAAAGTGCGGTAAATAATCCAATTAGCACGTAACTGAGAATTCATAAATTGCGCTAATAGAACAAGTAGACATAACGAGGTGAGCCGCGGCTGTACTCGTTAATGCAATCGGACAATTTTTTTTCAACGTTCAAATTCTATATAGGTAATATGCACTCGATAAGAAAGCACATTTGATAAATAATTTATGAAATATTAAAATGCCTATTATATATCTGTCTGTGCTCATCTACTGCACACATACAGTCATGTGACACACACAGCCTTTCTAATATTAGCTATAACGATCTAGATCTCTAACGCTTGAAAACGTAGATAGATTCAAGTATTTGGACTCAATTGTGAAATTCCACATTATATTATGTATATAATCTTTGAACAATGATACCGTTCTTTATGAGAAAATTAAATAAGTTTACGAGAACTTCAATATAAATTACATCATACGTTTTATAGCATAACTTGTCTTTGAAGTTGTCTAATGTATGCAAATTAAATTATCTTAAATTTAAACTAAACGGTTTGCTTCGAGTGCACGATTTTTGCTCGTATAAAGTGGCTGAGCGAGATCATATCTTCGAAAAGGATATTTCGAAGATAAAATCAAATCAGATACAAAAAATGGAATCTAAAAAAAAGCGTGCCTGGTATATCGAGATTTTTCTAGAAAACGGTCACTTTGAAAGCGATAAAACTAGATGGAACTAACTGCGATTTTACCGGAAGAAATCAAGCTTTTATGTCTTTTTTATTGGTGACAATGTTAATCCTGTGAAGGTTCGATCGAATAACTACAACGTACAGACGCTGATAATTACAGAAGATTTTTATTACGCGGACAAGTAAAATTGAAATAACGGTCAGTGCGGTATGTGACTATAACAGCAGCTGCAACGGCCACTTATTACTCCTTCCCATCGCGTGTGCCGCTTACAACTTATGTCCTCTAACCTACTATTTTACATCGACCTAAAGTTTACCGATGCCAAATCGCCTCGGCTAAACACAAGCTTTTCTTTTAATATTTTTCGAAAGCGGAAAGTAGAAACGCAAATTTAACGTTTATTTTTAATTGAAATCTATTAATATTTTTGTTGTTTTTGCAATTAGCATATATATTGAAACGTTAGTTCAAGAGTGCTAACGCAATTTTGTTATCATTTCACTGGTGCGTCCGAGCGAATGCGCGCGCATGAATTGTTTGCTTCTTCAATATGTACATAGTGTTTTTTCTTCTTGGCATACGTCGTCGCGCAAGGTCGTTGGCAAATATGCGAGGGATTTTTGAAGCGCTGAGACGTTACTCTTTTAATCATTCGTATCTCACTCTCTCGACGAGGTGGAGAACAAAAAATGTTAATGTCTATACGAGTTCAGTTGCTCGTTTCTAATTTGCAAGTTTTATTTGTCGATGACGATTGAGAATCGCAAACACATTTTTTTGTCACCGCCGATAAATAAGCTCCTTATCAAGTGCCGTATCTCGATTCAAGCCCCCTTTTTATCAGTGATGGATATCTCGTAAAAAGCTCACGAGAAAAGTGGGATAAATTTTACTTCTACATTGAATACGTGTACTTATTAATCATATATATA
>UCQR01102927.1:0-13986 GCA_900474235.1 Cecidostiba semifascia | reverse complement strand
CTCTCTCTCTCTCTCTCTCTCTTTCGCTTCTGACGACAGCAGCATCAGCTAGAGTATTTCGCCGGCACACCTCTTTCCACGTCGTCCCGAAGGATCGATCGATCGAGCAAGACTCCACTCGCTCTGTGTAGTACACGCGGCGAGCTTGGTGTATATAAAGTACCTTCGATCCGGCAGCAGAAGAGAGACGACGTAAAAACGCCTTCTATTTCTTCTTCGTTCTCGGCTCTCTTTCTTCTCTTCGTGAAGAAACGCTGCAGAGTCCGACGAGTCGATCGTTTCTCTATATACTCTCCTTCTTCTTCAGCTCGAAGCTTCTGCGAGACTATTTTGCGCTCCGCGCACATCACCCTCGGGCTCTTTCTCAGGCGCTGTGTATAAGAGAGCTACCGACTAGTTTTTTTTTTTTGTTGAAAGACTCGAGGCAGCTGAAGTCTTCAATACCGGGTAGTTCTTCTTTGCGCGTGTGGATTACGAGGAAATTCGAGAGATTCGAGAAACGTGCGTTTTTAAGGATTCGCTTCAATGATAGGGAATCTGATTGAGGGTGTATTTATTCTGGGAGATGTTTTTTCAGTACTCGGAGATGTGCGTGTATACAATGAACTTTGAAATTAGGTAGCATAAAACTATACATAAATTAAATTAAAAGACGCGTTATGTTTCGCAACTCTCGTACGTGTGCGCATACACTCGTAATTTTCTCAAGAATCATCAGAACAATAATGAGGATTTCGTGCTACCATCAACTGCGGGATCCCTCGATATAAAAAGGTATGTAATTCTTCATCGCCTCGTCATTCGTAATAACAGCTCGCTCTACTCTCGCGCTTATATATTCCCACATTTTTTCCACAGCCGGAATTCAGCAAACACAAAGGATGAATTATGCATTTTGACCAATCAGAATAAATAAGTGCCAGAGCATCAGGGGCTTTTATCCATCCATTCAAAGCTAAACTCCAGCCAAGTATTTTTTAACGATCTTCCTACACATATACCCAAAAATTAAAGTCATTCTCATCATCGCTGTTTCCCTTGACACTACTCGGCGCTCTCGTGAGAGAATCGCCAGAGGCTACACACGCCAACCATCCAACGATAAATATATATATATACATATGTGTTTCGCTCTTCCGCGTAATTACCCTATCTCTGCGTGCCGATGCTGATGCTACTATACGGTGGCGGCGTCGCCCCGACGAGCGGGTATTAATTGCGAGGAGGGATCGTACACGTGTTATTGTGTATATATATACACGCGTGCGGTAGTAGTCTCTTACATAATTCATACGCGCGCGACTCGCACACACATGCCACGGCGGCGCGTTGCACGCGATCACGCCTTCGATTCATTAGATATTTATATGCTCTCTGGGCTTGATGGTTTTGCCGCGTAGTATATAGTGGTAAGTATAAAATTTCGGGAGTAGGTAATTGTCTATTGTCGGACTTATGATGCTTTCTTTTTTGATTGATCGGCGATTATCGATATTATGCGAATTGCTGAGCGAGTGCTTATTGGGCGCTTTTTTTTTGTTTTGGTTGGCGGAGAGAGTATTAGGGGGACAACGTTTAGCGGTTCTGATGCTATTATTGATTGATGGATGTGTAGATGGGAGGATAAGTTTTTTTTATGAATACTTGATAAGCTCGATGAATTATGCAAGTTATTGATGTCGTTGTGCGGAGTTTAGCTGTTCAGCGTGTGGACATTGATTATAGGAATTAAGCGTAATGTTTATGATTTTTGTTTATCAAGTCTTGGAGTTGTGCGTTAAAATCGTTTTACAAAAAAATATGGTGAAATTAAATATGGCAACGTGTACATTTATATTCCGGCGATTTCTCGTTCGGAGTATACGAGTGTTCGATTAATTAAAACTTTTTCAGATATACTGCAGCAGTAGGTTATATTGAAAGTACATATATATTTACATTTACTTTTTGTGCGATTTTTAATTTACGTTTTAATGAGATTCCAGTTCAAAGCTCGTTTTTATTTCCGCAGATCGAGACGAGATTTAATAAAACGATAAGATTTTTAATCCCTGTAGCAGATATGCCGTATATATTCTTTATATTGTTACGCATTCATATCGAAAATCTATCGCGATTCAAAAGAATTGACGTCACACCCGATATCCTTTTATAAATACGGCACGGCTCAACGAAATGATAATCCGAGTGACGTATCCTTTCTCATTATCTGATAGGAATATAGTTTGACGTCACGAATTGACTATACCTATTTGAAATTTATTTTTGAGTAAATCTCTAATAAACGATAATAAAGCGATTTCGATATAAACTCTGTAAAATCAGACTCGCTAGTTCAAACGATATAGCTAACACACAATAAGCCATCCCAAGAACTTGCGTGTGAAATCAACCGACATCAAAGCATATATATAGCAGCGTAACATATATGTATGCACATATATTGTCACCCTCGCACGCACATGACTAAGAGGAGGGGTTAATCGATGAATGATTATCCAATCGCGGCTAATGCGGAAACTATCCGTTTAATTACGTTTAGTGCGCGCTACTGGGGGGGAGGATCGCGCCAAGAGAAGCGAGAGAGAGAGAGAGAGAGAGATGGAGAAGCTTGGGCGGTTGGCAGCTGCTCTGGCTCATAGTCGGAATTGAGCCGCGAACGCCTAACTGACGTAATCAAGTGCTCGTCGGCACGGAGGAGGAGAGGTCCTTGCGCGATGTGCGACATCGAGCTGCCGGAGTGTATATATGTTGACCGACGTCGACGAAGCCTTGGATATGTGTCCAATTCGATGTCGAATTCGTTTTTGCGCACTTGGAGCTGTTATCGTGGATTTGAAAGATTCTTGGAATGACGTGGGATTTGAGGAGTTTTGGTAGGATTTCACGAGATAAGGTGAGTATTGCGTCATGCCGATTATGGTCTGTTTTATATTTTCGTTATTGATTTACTGGTGATTCAGAGATTTTATCGTACAGATTAAGATGGGAATCACGATGTTATTATGAAATCGAATTTTATAATCTTCAAAGTAATAATAATAACAAAACCTGAAAATCGCGTACTACACGTTCTCGTCAATCTTACAAAACCACGAATATTCACAAACACTAAAGTCTCCTTCGTCACAACTGTTCCGCATAAACCCATCGAGTCAAATAATTAAAATAAATTTCCCTGACCACCATATATTATATAATCCCGAGCGTTACCCAAGCAACTCCCTTCAAAAGTCCTAAATCCTCTCGATCCATCGTCGGTCAGCCTTAGCGTCCCTCTCTTCGTGCGGCATAACAATCGTGTCGCGTCTCGAGCCGAGGCCAACACGGAACCCAAAGAGGAGAGCACGGCTCGAGTTCCTCTCGATCCGCATGAATGAAAGCAACGTATACGTATATACACCCGGCTGCTTCACCATTCAGCGAACCAGTATCGAATTATCAGCGGGGCTTGATCGCGCACCAGCTATAAAGGCACTCGAAGCCAGAGAGAAGAGCTCGCATAACGAGGCGACGAGAGAGATACATGCGAAATCGACGAGCTCACTCTCTCTCTCTCTCTCCCTCTCTCTGTGTACAAAGCCTCCAGGAACGAGATCCATTATTTACGGAATATACGGGGAGAGAGAGAGAGAGAAGCGTCCTCTACTCTCGGTTCGTTATAACTACGAGAAGAGGAAATTCTTGTATCGAGGAGATATTTAACGAAGAGATCTCTTTGTTGCGCGTACGCTCGAATGCTTTCGCGGTGTTTGTTAGCGTCCTCGCGTCCTATATAACGCATTTTTGATCATATTTTACAAATAGTTATAATACACCCTGTATATACTCTCTTAAGCTCCCCGCACCCTTTTCATTTTCTCATCTATTCCTAGTTTCTCCTCATCTGGGCGCACATACTTTGAAACTCTATACTATTATACTTAATCTCGTGCGCATTTATGCAGCAGTGTATAGTATACACTCTCTGCACGGGAGTATAGCGCATTTACATTCTAGCACAGCAGGCATATAAATACAAGCTCAGTAGTCTAGTCGGTGCGTAACGAGCTCGAGCCAAGTCGATTCGCAACTGCACGCGCTCTCGCGGAAGTGACAAAAGGAAGCCTTGTTAGCGAGGCAAGTCTAGCGTGTATATACAGAGTCGAGCACACCTGAGCGTTGCTCGACAAGTTCGCGCAAAGGGTCGCGAAAGGGGGGGGGAGGGATGTAAAGGGGCGTGTTGTCGGGCTCTGTACACTGTAGGAGTTTTTGAGGAGGATCGAAGATTATTCCGCTGATTTGTTCAGGATCGTTCTTTTACGTCATTGATGTAATGCGTTCTTAATATATCTGGGCGAAAAAGTAAAACAGTACCATTGTGTAATGTTCAACTATGTATATGCAGTGAACAAAGTGTTGTATGACGGAGGAAAGCAGAAAGCCTAATGAGCTCGTTAATTAACGAGCTGCACACCAAGGATTTCAGTCTAGTGTATAGCCGCCGAGAAGCCTTAAATACACAGTAGTAACGCGCGAAGAAACAATTTCTCTGAAAACCGACGAGTCACGCGTTAAAAAGACAAAGATATTGTATACTCGTGACTGAAAGCAGCTTAAAATACTGCAGATTTCAAGCGACTACAAAGATAATTAACTATACGAAAGGTATATACGCAAGAAGCTTTAACAAAAATTAAAATAATTCCGCTCCAACGAACTGACGAGTGAGCGCGAGCGCGCACAACTTTCAGTTCTCTCCGGCGAGTCATTAAAATTTGCCGGGAAAACTCGGCTCGTGAAAAATGCAGAGCCACACGAAAAACACAGAGAACGTAAAAGCCAGCGCAAAAGGAAGTAAAGAGCTCGGAGAGAGCCAAAGCAGAGTAGATCAGAGAGAGAGAGAGAGAGAGAGAGAGAGACAGAGGCGAAAGGGAGAGATAAAGCAAGCTTTCGCCGGGTAGAGCCGAGGGATCGGAGCAGCGTCGGCTTCCCTCTCTTGCTTCCTACCTTCTCTATACGGTTCTGCGAGCACGCGGACACCGTAGGTGATTCGTTAGAGGGTGGCAGCAGCCAGATTACAGGTTATTAATTAAAGCTGATTGTTACTGGCTCGGCTCTTCTCTCGGCGAGTATAGCAGCATGCGCACAGGTATAACGGAGACTGAGAGAGTCTATCTCTCGGAGAGTTGGGTTTAATCGGGGACGCCGATCGAGCTTGTACGTACACGCAGGTAAGTGAGAGAGCCCGTTAAGGGCTGCTGCTACTACCACTGCTTTCTATATAGCCTGCAGCTTTGAACTTAATTTGCTCGACAACGGATTTATGTCGGAGAGACTTGCTATTCGAAGACTCGTGTATGCATGTGGCTGTAAGCTTGGTTGTTGATATAACGATAATTATAAGGCGATGTGTGTTACGATTGACGGAGTGTGTGCTTTTGATTCATTTATTGATAATTTAACTGAAATCTAAACTAAAATTTAAAAAAAAAAGCACGATAAACCAAATTAACTGCCTTATCATATGACTTAAAAATGATTTTTCTCTCCAAGTTTCACAACGGCGTAAAATATACGTACATAATGTATAACTGCATATAAAAGTGCCTAATTAAAAAGTGACACATAAAACATTGCCTGCTGGTGAAGAATAGGTCTCTAATTAACCGGTAACCCGAATAAAAAGCCTCTCTCGGCAAAAGCTCGGGAAATCCCGACCTACTAATTATATAATATAAAATCCGCAGTCAAACGTAATACATAATACAAAGCTCTAAGTAAAGGAAGAAAGCTCGAGCGCGCAGCAGTAGCTCGGAAAACGTCCAACGCGAATATGATTAAACTCGCTCTACTCGCCTTCGAGTTCTTCCTCCTCTTTCTCTCTCCGAGCGCGCGGCAAAGTGTCTCATTATACACGAGCTCTGGAGCCCTCAACAACTCTCTCTCTCTCTCTCTCTCTCTTTCTCCACTAACTAAGTATATCGCGTTAATTTTAAAGCCAAGAGAGCGCGAGAGAGAAACCAGTAGGCGAGGAAAAAAAAGAAGCAGCAGCAGCAGGAGAGACTCGATGCTATCGTGCACTCAAGAGAAAGAGAAAAAAACGTGAGAGAAAGAGCTCGAAGAAAGGAACGTCGTTAGAGAAGAGCAAGCGCGAGAAATCCCCGGAAATCGTTCGCCCGCATAATACAGTCGTTGGCTGAGCACGAACTGTTCTCCGCTCGCTTATCTCCGTCCGATCGTCGCCTCGATTCTTATACAGCGACTCTTGCTCTATATTTTGCTCGCTTCTCCTGCTGCGCTTGCTTGCTTGCCAACAAAGGCTGCAGAACGAGTAGATTGTTGGGAATGAAAGAGGTAGAGAAAGACGTCTTTTGAATTAGCTTGGATGTGTTCGCGTTGATTGCTACTTTATGAATATGTAACATTAAAAAACTTTTGATAATTCTGTGTGGTGTCAGCATAATGTACACTCAGTCATCTATATAAATAGACGCACTCCTTTCGAAGCTATATAGCCTCGAGGAATGCTCAGAGACTGATGCTATATAATATACACAGGCGTTTATTTAAGCTATATCTCTCCGTATATACACATATACGTGTTACAGCATTTCCACGTTCATGTGAAACTCTCCAGCGAGCTGCAGGAAGTAGTAGTAGCCTGGATACGTCAGCCGCGCGCTTCGGGATATAAACAGAGAGACGACGGCGGCGGTGTGTATTGAAATAAACAAACAAGACACACACGCGCGCGCGCGCGCGCGCATCGGGAGCAATATATCCTCTCGCTCGGTCAATATTTGCTCGACGGTTAGTCCCAGCTCTCTCGCACCTCTTTTTTTCTCTCCGCTGCACCGCGACCCTTTTCTTATATTATGCGCGTCTGCTGCTGTAGATCGACGAGTTCGTATATATATGCATGTATGTATTATATGTATGTATGCGTATGAGAGGAGACGTGTATTATAGGAGGAAGACGAGGGCCAGGAAAGTAAACGGGGCGAGAGCGTTTACATTTGTGTGTTTGCCGAGTAGGCAACTCAAATATTTCGATGTTGGCTCGAGTGTCCGCTGCCGTCATGGATGTGTATAGGTGCGCGCGTGTATATGTACAATCAGACGAAAGCTCTCATCCATAAGCACAATCTTGTATATGCAATATGGTCTATCTCCCCTCTCTCTCTCTCATGTTGATTTGCCTATAGCATCTTGACCGGGATAATCGTTTTGGTATAAGGGATACATATTGGCTGATGTATATGCGTAATGGCCCCTTTGGCTTCTGATCATCGCACAAAGACTGTGCTGTACTTGCAAGTTTAATATTCTCCACACACATACACCACAGAATCAGACTGCGGAACGGATAATATGGATATTGTGTTTCGCCGTCGTGCATACAAGACAAAACCAGCAGCAACAGCAGCAGCAAGTATTATACAGGAGGTTCTCGGTGAAATCGGTGTGCGCAACTGTGTACACGACGGTTCTCTCTTCTTCCTCCGCTGATGCTACACGCAATGTTTACCAAGCGGCGCAACTCTCTTCCGATGCTTCTCTCTCTCTATCTCTCTCTAAATATATATATATATACACGCCTCGCTTCCTGCTATACACAGACTCGTCCTCTCTCTCTCTCTCTCTCTTGTATACACACCGACGAAGAAGCCTCTCGCTTTTTCGCCCTCGTCCTTTTTCTTCTATCCCTCGTTATCTTCTCTCCCTCTCTCTTTTTGACGTTTGTTCTGTGACCTCTCTCTCTGTATGTGTGTGTGTGTGTGTGCACGGATGCAGCAGTGACTACCTCGGCGACCCTTTTTCGAGTCGTCCGTCGTCAGCGTCTGTCTTTATCGGCCGAAAGAGAGAGAGAGAGACAGGGAGACGATTCGAGTGGAAAACATGAGAGACGAGACTGCGATAAGTCTTATTCCCTTTATTTTTCTTCGGACTTTTAGATTAGGGATCGCGTGAGTTTGTCTTAGCGATCGCTCTCGGCTCGATAAATCGAGATGCTCGCACACGAGATCGTCGATTTAGTCAGATTCGATATGTTGGCTTGGGCTTTTATACCTCGGCGGGAGGCTGGAATATTTAATAGAATGCTGTATATATTAGGGAAGAATAACTTTACGAATTTGATATGAGCTTGCTTTGTAAGGATTTGTAGAAATCAGTGTGCGGTTATATGTATATAGGTATACATATTGGAAAGTTGATGGGTGTTGTTATCTATTATCTATGTGTTATACATATTTTAGTATATACTGAATATAAGCAGTGGAAATTCATCGCGAGTCAATTTACGCAATGAATACATCATCGCGGCCGGTCGAGAGAATTCAATTATTATCCTGCATGCATATATGGTTACATAATACGTATTCTATATACGCTATACTATACTTAAAAATCAACCAACCGAAACAAAGCTCATACTAGTCACAAAACATATCGAATATTCATTTGCATCGAAACGAGGAACACGACAAAATGCTCAATCAAATCCAACATCACAACTTCCAAAATCCCGCATCGGTTCTCCTTCTAATTACTCATAGCTCCTCTCGATTCAATCTCAAATTGTCTCCAAGCCAAGCGGAGCTTATTGTTTTTACAGCTCTCTCGGCTTGTAAAATCCCCAGCCCAGTAGTAGCCGATAAACGCAAACGCGTATAAAAAAAGAAGAATAGGCGGCAAAAAGTCGCGGAGAATATTCCGCGGATCGATCTCGTCCGGCTGTAAAAAGCTCGGGGGAGTAGACGAGAGAGGGAGAGAGAGCTGCTACTTAGCCGCGAGTGAGTGCGGCCGCACTGCGATCCCAACTTAATTATCCCTCGTCAATCTCGACTTTATAACGTTTGCGAGAGAGAGAGAGCTGCCGGGGGGATATGGTCTTGCAGGATTTTTATCGGAGGCTTTTAGCGCGTACTTTGAGCTTGCGAGCGAGCTTTTTTTTTTAATGGATCGACGCGCACGAGAGGATTCTCGCTGGCATTTATGAAATTTATCATCTCGTCATGAATTTAGATGCGCACATATTAGTGTCTGACTTTGACCAAGTCAAAGAAAAAAGCTCGGTATAAGCTAATATATAGTAAATGTGAAAATCCTCTTTTTCCGCGCGCTGTCGAATCCAGTACGAGTCTGTAATAAAGCTAGTACCGCAGCAGTGCCTATACACCGGTTATATATAGCGAGCGAATGAAAGGGGCGCGTATACAGTAGGCGAAGAAGGAAAAGAAAGCGCAAATTGGCCGCGAGAGCAGCAGCGTATAGTATATACATTCGCTGTACAGCAGGCGCGTAATTCCTTCATGGAAAATTCAGGGTTTTTCATTAGCGCCGGGGCGGCGGCGGCTCTTTTTCTCTCTCTCTCTCTCTCTCTCTCTCTCCCTTCGCCGCCGTCATCAAGTTTCTCTCGCTCGTCCCCCAGCGCCAGTTTGTTCGCGGCTTATAAGCGCACCGGAAAACTTTTCAGAGGAGAAAATTCTGTAGAACAAGCGCAGCGGTGCATATTTCATATATTATTTTGCGCGCGGCAGCTTGTTTGCCCAGCCTCCACCTCTCTCTCTCTCTCTCACTCTCTGGAGTCTCTGGTGCTTATACTTGTATATAGTATATATACGTATAGTTGGCGTCGCTTTTAGCCGTCGGCGGCAGGCGGAACAAAGAAGAACCCTCGGCTCCCGCCTCTGGCGTTAATATTTTAAGCACACTTTTCTTCTCTCGCTTTTGCCTCCCCTCTCCTCTGCCAGAGAGTCGTTCTTGATTCAAGCAGGGGCTGTTCTCTCTCTCTCTCTCTCTCTCTCTCTCTCTCTCTTCTTTCTCCACGAGCTCGAATCCTTCGGGGACCATAAGCGAGACGACGACGGCGGCAGTAGCGAGAGCTGGGGGGATGAATTTTGCAAGGCAAATTAAGTGTGCGGTTTTACGACAGTGGCTTTCACACCAAGAGTCCGCGCCAGAGAGAGAGAGAGAGTTTGCTCTTGAGAGAGACGGTATAGTGTATATCGTCTACTATGCGTGTCTTTATGTGTGGGTATAGTTCGAGCGACGGATTGTTTGAAGAGGCTCGTTGGTGTGCGTCGTGTGTGTGTATATACCGTGTATGTTTTATACTGCTACTAGACGTGCGACGTAGTCATGCACCCTCCGAAGAGGAGGATACAATGCTCCGGCCATTACGCGACGACCCACACCAAAGGATTCTCTCTGTGTGTTATATGGTAGACGATATATTCCCTGACGCGCGGTGGGCTTCGAGCGTGCAGTGATGTATATCGTATTCCTTTGATTCGTTCTACTCATTTTTTTTTTGCTCTGTTTATCGTTGTCATTTTTGTTGTGAATTCAAATGAATCATGCTATCTACATACATTTCAAATGTTACATATCGAAAAAAAAAAACAAAGATTTCTCCCAAACTCTTTCTCTCCAACGCTCTTTTTCCGAAGCTCCAGCCCGTGAATGTTAATGCATATATCGTATATACCTATATGCGGATGGCTTTTTATATAGAAAACAGTCGACGCTTTCCCTCGAGAAAAATCCACGTGACTCTGGAAATCTTTATACGCGATCGTCGAGAGCGAGAGTATACAGGCAGATGACTATCTTTTGCACGCGCTCGGTCAGAGTGAAAGGTTGATTTATGCTTTTGTAATAATCAACAGGTATATATATACGTACGTGAAAACACTTTATTGTGCCGATGGCTATCGGACGGCAGCAGCCTCGATCTCGGGGATAGATATAATATACTCGCGCTGCCTACTGGTATATATTAAGGGAAATTTCGACGTTAATTTTTTTTGTTTTTGTTTTCGACTCGTGCGCGTTTAATTTATGTGTATGTGTATGTGTGTTTGCCAGGGGTGGTCGGTTAGCGGAAATTTATGAGGACAGTGCGTACTGTATATATGTACATCTGATTCTAGAGCGTTTATGAATGTTTTATATGCGTTGTCAATTTAACACTCGATAGATTTGTAAATTTATGCGGCATTGTCTTGACTGGTGGAAAATTAAATTAAACGTGCACACGTATAAGTCTAATGTATAATTAATGAGCTATAGAGATAGTCATCGTGATAGATTAAAAAGTTCCCGGCATTAAACAAATTAAAAGCTTGCAATAAATTCTGTGTCAATGATGGCGTATGCAATTTTTAAACGAGAACAGCAGTATGAAATAAATCCACCGTTTCCGGTATTTACTTTACGAGTTATTTACTTAGTAAACAACTATCATCAATACTTTGATAGATCCATTGTCCCTCAATATATGCGTCTGCCTCAATGTCTAGAAACACAAGGCAAGTATATACACCGAAAGATCCACAGTATATCAAGTAAATATATCCGTGAGCTATGGGAGCCAGAGTCGTGCATACAATGCACCATATAGTCTCGCACATGGTGCGCTTATATACAGCCAAGGTCATTCAACCCGTGACCCAAGCTCGTCGACGCGCGGTATTCAAACCTCAGCAGGTTGTATACGTATATACTCGCGGCTAAGAACGTTTAAACTTCAATCCGCGGGCAAAGTGTGCGATACAGGCATTCTCCAGTCTGTAACCACCTTACATTATATACACATTTGAGTACACGCGCTCGATGGTGTGAATAAAATGGCTATACGATGATCGAACAGTTTGATATTTTATAGAAGGTGAATATCTCGAGATTAGTGAAGGTGATATAATTACTCTCGATGACTCGACCGATGAGGCATGAATTAGCTTGTGAATTTAAATATATTTGGGGTATTGAATAATTCATTCGAGCTTATATTATACCGATGCAAAAGTAAAGCTATATATACGTTATTTTATAATAATAATCGATAGGACATATGCGTACACCTTTCATAAGGCATGAAAATAAATCATCGATAATATATACGCGAGTATAATATATTATAATAGCATCGATTTCAAAAACACCATATGCCGTAATACTCGATGAAAAATTATATTCAACCTCCGGTCAATCGCATATTTCAAATCACTCCGGCGTATATTAGACGCAGATAAACCGATGGACGATCCTCCACACAGTGCGCGCACAGAAAGACCGAGCGGCTGATGTGCATTTACATGAAATCGAGAGAGGCTCGTAGTTTTCAGCCCAAGGCAAAAAGCAGCGTCGGTCTGGAAGAAGGATATAGATAGAGCCAACGCATATATATGTACGATAGAGTACTATAAGTATATAACATCGACGAGCAGCAGCAGCAGCAGCAGCAGCAGCAGCAGCTCCCGCTGTGATATTGAAAAATTTATGCCCATCGGATATTCCATTTCCGCCTTTTGCATCCCACAGCCCTATACACTCATTCTTCTTTCAGTGGCTCTTTCGCGTCGATATTCCGATTAATGATTGATTTTACGCTGCGCCGCCGAGAGGCTTATATAGAGTGGGGGGAAGGTAATAATTCTATACTCATATATATACGGCATCGGTAATGAGATATAGGAGAGAACGCGGACGGATGGATTAATTATATGACGTCGTCTATTAAGCTAGTTCGCGGTTTGGGTATATGTGGAATAAAAAGAGCTGACTTTTAATAATATATGCCATTATCGCGTTTGATGAAATTTCCGAACACGTTTCATCATAATAAATTAAGACGTTGCGTGAGAGAGCTTATTAAAACGGAATACGTATAATATTATATTATAGCCATCAAGAGGGTAAAGATATAAATTGCTGTTTTAATAGCTATAAAATGTTACGTAACAATTAATATTTAATAAATTTCAACCTCTAGCTAATGCACGCATATTATAAGTTTTTAAAAACGAGAGAGTTATGCATAATACAATCGCATATATCGAGTATATTAAATTCGCTGCTTAAAAAGAAAAAAAAATCCCCAGCAACCTGTTGGTACCTTCCCCACGGAAGCAACCCTTCCTCGCGATCCCCTAATCACCTCTACGACGCGACCGCGAGACTATAAGTCTCCTAATAAAGCTCGCGAGCCCTCCCCTATACAGCTCGTAAGCGATATATCCCGCTCTTCTATCTGCAACATACAAAAATACCTACATAATCGCGCTCTTGTGTCGTATTATTATTATTATTACTACTATATAACGAATATATCGAATTCTCGTAGAGCGTTAAAATATTAAATCCCCCGCAAAAGCCGCCTTATTTGCCCTCATCCGTCCCATTTGTAAGTCCACACGCGCGCGAGCGCGAGACTATACGGCAAACAATGTGTACCTCTCTTTCTCTCTCTCTCGGCTGCAGTTGGCTTTATTTACGTTCCCTTCGCTCTCTCTCTCTCTCTCTCGTCGGATTCAGCCCTAAGCTCGCATTAGTCGAAACGCGCGCAGCGCACCAGCACCAGTAGCTCTCCGTTACACACGAGGGGAAGCGCAAACACGCGCCGGCGCGAGAGCTCGCTACTTCGTCCCCGCTGTATACGTATACATTATATACCTATATATAGTAGTCTGTCTCTCGCCTCTTCACGACAGATTAGTGTAAATTCAATAGGGAGAGGGTGTTGAGAGTGAGATAGAGAGAGAGAGAGAAGGTTCTCTCTTTTTTCACCCCACCGATTCCCTAAGGGTCTCTCTTTCTCTCTCGCTCTTCCATTTAATCTTCTTTTCTTTCCGTCAGGGCCGCCGCCGGCAGTGTATAGCGTATATATATATTTTTCTTTCTCTGTCTCGCCCTCGTTTTCTCGCCACAGCGGCAGCCAATTAAACTCGAGCGGCCGCCGGTTGATCGTAAAATTGTACAGTCACCGAGAGAGAAAGAGAAAGAGAGAGAGAGAGCGACCTTCGTCGGCCGTAATGAAATTATCCGATTGCTACTCTTTCCAATATTTAGTGTGAGCTCGCGCGCGGGGTGTCGCTATAGTCGTTCTCCCCTACTTTTCGATCTGCGTACCTATATATAACCGTGCAAGCCTTATATTTTCTCAGCCCTTGATGGCTCTCTCTCTCTCTCTCTCTCTCTCTCTCTCTCTCTCTCTCTCTC
>UCQR01102922.1:0-10821 GCA_900474235.1 Cecidostiba semifascia | reverse complement strand
GTGCTAAAAATGCAATAGGCATAATATGGCACTTGTATATTCAAACGAGGCATCAACTGGCGCAGTTGCGACCTTCATTTTTACCATTAATCAAAGCGTCGATAAACTCATTTCGCGTTTCAAGCTGACATTTTCTGGCTGTGAGCAGATCCACGTCATCCGGAGTCATCTTCATCTTGATCAAGATGTCATTAGGGCAACTAATTTGCATGATTACAAATTTAAAAAATTAATGTAAACTATAATTATTTTCACAGAAAGTATTGAAATTCTATAATTAAAGGACATTTCTACTTACAAGTAGTCGGCATACGTAAGATCAAAGACTTCCTGTCGATATTCGAGCATACGAACGATAGCGTATTCGAGCATCTTTTTTATAAACATCCGGATCTGTGGCTGAACCATCCGATCATGGCAAACCATCAAACGATTTACTATCCTCCGATAACTGGAATTGATTTAAATATTACAGTATACAAAAACAAAGAGAAAAGTTTCTCTTTGCGAATAACAACATTGCGCATGACTGGGCACGAGAGTTTCTTTACCGTAAATACAATTCCAAAACTGTATTAACTACATTCACCGGCCTCACAACTATCTTGTTCTCCAAGATACCTTGATCATAATTTATTAAATTTTGCAAATCACCTTGCGTCTCGAGCCATACCTTTGTGTAATGAGAATGCGACATTTTTTTTTATTCCTTAAACATATACTATTTTACTATTTTTTTTTAATTTTAATTTTTTAATTTACGATTTTACCGAAGAGAGGAAATTGCACTCATAGATTTTGGTGAGGTTATTATAAACATCATGAAGTAGACCACGGAATATAGCAAATCGAAGCAATATGAACATTATGATTTCAGAATGTTCGAAAGGATTCGTAGCGTGCTCATAGCGATGCTACTCGTGGCGTCTTTCACTGGCGCTACGCTAAGCCATTCAACATCATCAGCGGCATCAGCGGCTGGAGTGACGCGAGTAGCATCAGTAATCGTCACTAGCGAAAATTCGACGACGATGACGACGACAACAACAACATCCAAGCCCGACGAAACGAGTACAACCAAAGATATTAAAACAATAGGAAACACGACGAGCGACGCGATCGTACAGTGGGAATGCCCGAACATCACTAGTGCCGGCATCGAATGCTCCTGTGATTTTCCGCACACGCTTCGATGCATCGGAGACAGAACTAGTTTACAGGTAGATTTATTAATTAATATAAAAAAAAAATTAAACAAATAATACAGCAATTTATTTGTATAATCTAAACGTTTTTCTTTTCTAAAAACTCGCCAGGCAATAAGCACGCATCTCCGACACAGTCGACCAGGCATGATATCTCTGTTGGACGTGACAGTCTCGGGAATTTCAACGCTTCCGGCGAGCTTCCTCGAAGACGTGGCGTTGCACGGACTAGTCGTGTCGACAGGCGAATTGCGAAGAGTACATGAGAATGCATTTAATTCTCTCGCGCGACCTCTGCAAGCTCTTGGTTTGCCCAACAATTTGCTCGATAGCGTACCGACGATTGCTTTGGCGAAGCTTGTTGGACTGGAAAGGTTGGATTTGTCGCACAACAAGCTCAAAACACTTGCTGCTGGCTCGTTTCAGGTAATTTTCGTATATACATATGTTTTTTTTCCACAATTCTACGACTTTGAGGCGAAAAGAGATGGGGATGAGAGACGAGAGTTAGTTCCTGGTATGGTCATTTATATGCGTACCCGGCTTCCGCTGTTATCTGCAGTTCTGTGTTCTGTTAAATATACTCTTTGCACTTGATATTTTAAAATTTTCATAGCAACACAGTTAAAATTCATATCCGGAATTAACGCAAATATGCGTGGAATATCAAGTTTCCTCTAAATCATAAAATATATGCCAGTTATTGTGTATGATGTAGTTTTAGAACGGTTTATTTAAACTTGGACGAAATTTACACTCATGTATGAATTTTTACATTTTTTGCCTATAATAAGTAATAAGCTACAATACGTAATAAGTACATACGTGCTAAATAGTACCGCTATCATTAGATATTTTAAGATATACCCGCACGATGCTCATCATGATTTCCAGGGTTTGGTCAACGTCACGTATTTGGATTTGTCGGACAATCTGCTATCGCAGCTCTCACCCCAGGCCTTCGCATGGCTTCCGCAGCTAAAATCGCTCAAGATGCACGGGAATCGCCTCGGAGTGTCAGCTTTGTCGGCACTGCGCGGTCTGAGAAATCTCCAAGAACTCGATCTCTCCGCAAACCTACTTACCGGACCTCTAGGGCCAAACCTTCTGCCGGCAATGCCGAGACTCGGCTATCTCACAGTTGCCGAGAACGAGCTCAAGAGCGTACAACAGGGCGCGTTGATGGGTTTGAAGAACCTGTCCTCGCTCAGTTTGAGTCACAATCAGGTATGCTCAGGTTTGCTATCTATTATATACATACCTATGCACAAACACGATATACCTATATAACACGCGTAATTCGTTGCGCAGATCGACGTTTTGGAAGACGACGCGTTCAAGTACCTGTCGACTTTGAGACAGCTCGACCTGGCGTACAACGGCATAGTGGCCGTGTCGAGCGCGTCGCTCGCTCACCTCGAAAACCTGAGGAGCCTCGACCTGACGCACAACTTTTTGCGCTCGCTCAACGCCGACCTGGTGGTGCCGCTTCGCAAGCTCGAGGAGCTTCGTCTCGACGACAACGACATAACGATGGTGAGCAGCGACCTGGCCACCTCGAAGCTCAAGCTCAAAAGCTTCTCCCTCGCGGACAATCCGCTCAACTGCGACTGCAGCCTTCTCGATTTCGCCGGCTGGTTGGCCTCCAGCAACTCTAGTCTACCGGAGGAGGACAGCTCCTCGGCCGTCTGCGCGACTCCTCCGGCTCTCGAGAATGCCGTTCTCAGTCAGGTATCTCCCGAGAGCTTGCTATGCGGCGATCCGACGCCGCCGATCATGACCAGACTACCCCTCGCCAGTGCACAGCTTACTCTCAACGTGCGTATATGTACATACTCGTTTGTATTTTATATGCTTATATATCTGTATATTATAATATACGAGCTTATATTTGGTGAATTTCGTGCGTATGTACAGGAGTTTCACTACGAGGAAGGAACGGGGGTGGATCTGCTGTGGCACGTCGAGCCCTGCACCGAGCGCTATACCTGCGACACTCTCCTAGTCTACGAGGCTCTCGAGGCCGACAACAGAGAGGTACAGATCGCGTCGAGTCCGATCGCGTGCGACTCGCTGATGATGGACGACCCCTGCTCTCTGCCCATCAGCCTGCCCTCCAGTCTGGTGCTGGAACCTGGACACAAGTATCGCTACTGCGTCGTCCTCATGGTACAGCCACCGTCTTCGTCGCCGCCGCTTGCTCGAATCGCTACCGCGAGAAGCGACGAGCTATCCCTAGGTCTCGGCTGCAGCGACATCATCGAGCTCGATCGTGAAACGCTCCATCTCATTCCCGAGCTCGAGCAGTCCCTGCAGCAGCACGCCTTCGAGATATCCACCGTCCACGTGAATGCCTCGGCCGATGGTCATCTAAGGGTCAGTTTTCTCTCGATTAATTTTTTTTTCTATACGCAATATAATTGTACGTGTTATATATTAGGTGGAGGTGCTCATGTCGACGGGTCTCCCGCGAACCGATTGTCAAATCGACCTCGACGTTTTCGCCCTCGACTCCGGACAAGTTCAGCGGCAAAAAGTCAACTGCACTAGCTCGAGTCCAGTTGCCACACTGGCGGGACTGATTCCAGGTCGCTATCGAGTCTGCGCCAATCTCGCTCAGCAGGACGAGCAACGGGATAATAAGCTATCCAAAAGCGTTCAAGCCACCTGCGTCGAGGTACAGACGTTCAAGCATCAGCAGACGCAGCAAAACACCGAGATAATCATCTCCTTACTCGCGCTTCTGATCTGCGCTCTCACCGTCGTCGTTTTCTTGGTGGGCAGAAGTCTGCTGAGGAAAACGAAACTCCAGTCAATGTCGTCTCCGCCGTGCTTCATGCCGGCTCAGCAAGTCGAGATAACGCATAAAGCGCACTACATTAAACTGCTCGCGACCACGAAACTCTGATGATGTTCGTCGCGTTATTCGGCGCGAGACAATCTCTAATCTGCTCTATGTACCTCTATTATTGCTACTAACGCGGTCGCAAAGCATATTAATACGAATATGGACTTTGCCAACTTTTTTTTTATGGAAAAACTCGACTCAGACTCACACGATGTTGTACATATACGGGAATTATTATTCTTTAAAAAAATACTACTAACCTTAGAGGCTTGAAAATTTGTGTTATCTATGACTTTATAAGTGTATCGAAGAATCTCAGTAAGAGCTCGGCCGATATTGAGCAAATATTGTTTATAAAACTTTATGAATCTTTCACACGATATAGATTTAAATGTTTCTTGTTGATTGCTTTGTCATTAGGTATTATACTAAAAAAAAAAATTATTGTAAATAGGCAACTTGTTTGGTAACTAAGTTTTGTATGATACATGTATGCGATAGCTTTAAAATTGTTGTTGATCATATCTTTACATTTATATTAATATTATTGTATATTACTATTATTATTATATATCACTTCTGAATATAATATACACCTAAAACAACATGTATTAGTTTTTTATTTGCCCACAGCCGGTAAATCAGTGAGTTGTAACTGCCTAACCCATATCGTTATAAACGAGTTCGGTATCCTATGTATATGAGATTATTTAAAAAAATGCAAACTCATTTGATTTATCAAGCCTTACGCACTTACCGCAATGTATATGCATGTCTCCACAGCAGATCTTCTTCAACTGCAACAAGTGAGTTAACAATAATTAATAATATTTACTGATGTATCTTCCGTGATGACGAATAAAGATATAACCATAAGAAAATGTCAGTATCGGCATTATGGAATACAATTTACACTTAAATACACATCAAATGTATCGAGAAATCGACAGGAGCTCGGTCGAAATTGAGCGATGATTGCGTTTATATAATAAACTATCAATTTCTTGTACGATAGATTTAAATGTTTCTTGTATGCGATAGCTTTAAAATTATTATGTATTACTGTTGTTGTTATATATCATCACTTGTAAATATACCGCCAGCCGGTAACTTTAGCTATTAGTACCTACCGATATTAATCTGAAGGATATGTATATGCACACATTTGTAGATCGCTATACTGGCAATATTTGTTTAAAATATTCCTCAAAACAAAAAGTCATCTAATGATGACTTATTCCAATTTAGCGCAAATCGGTGTTATTTTTAGAATCCAATTACTTTGCATAGATTAGGCGCATATGTTTATGATCATATCCCATTATACTACCTGTTATACAGTTTAACGCAAAGATAATAGACACAACAAACAATACTTTGCAGCTCGCAGTTTATTACAGACCTGCTGCCTATATAGTACACTCGCGGTGAAGAAAGTCAAGAAAGTCATACGAATATGCCTCTGAAAACCCTGTTAATTTTGCGTATACACAAGAAGCTGAAAAAAAAGTTTTAAACCAACACCTCTCGAGAGGACTTTCATGTCGCGAAACATGCATTATGCACGCATGATGCGAGACACGGCAGCAGCAGCAACAGCATCAGTATGAACTTTGCAGAAAGACTCGTCACTTTTGCGGTCGACGCGACTTCAGCCATCATCAAGCGTCGCTTCTACCGCAGTAGATGTGTACCGCGAGCTTATAGTCTTTATCTTGTATTAGCGCGCGCACTGTGAAATTTTCTCCTATGACACGCGTTTTCCATAGCTCATCTCGTTGTATCATTGTCACACAGCTCTCATCTTTCTCTCTCGGCTGTTTTCACAATGCTACTATAATATACTCCATCAGAGAGGGAGTGAGAAGATTAAAAGTAAAAACGTCGCCAAAAGTGCGTGTGCGCAAATGCCTCAACAATTACGTAGTTTTTTGGACTTTAATATAACATTGTGTCAGACACTCTCCCCTGTCTGTCTGCCACAATATATAGCAATAATGCACTTTGATAGTTGTCATGCGCGCTGCAATAACGGCGTGGGAAACGATTCTCTCTTTCTCTACTCTTATATTATTCTTTCGATGATATTATCACGCGCTGTATACCACGCACTGCACTCTCGGTGTATACACCTCTCTTCCTTTTTCTTCTTAATTCTTCTTTTTTTTTTTACGTAATCGCGCAATTGCTGCACTAATGCAACCCGACGACGACCGACGACTAATTCCAATCTGCACTAATATAGGTATGTGTTATATTTGCCGTTGTAGAGAGAGAGAGAGAATTTTCGATCCTGTATTTTATATATAATACGGAAGAAAACATTTCGATATACACTTTCTACGCGTTAAAAATGTCTAAACACAAAAATATATCGTATAGCCGATGGCGTTGGAGAGAGAAAAAAAGAAAGAAGCTTAATTAAACGGAGTATAGATAGAGTCACGCTGAGGTGAGAGAGAGAGAGAGAGAGAGAGATGTATGATAATTCGTTCGATGCGTTGCGAGCATATAGCGATTTAGGTCGTCGTCGGCATCGGTGAGAGATATATCTCTCTCTGTCTTTCTCTCTAGCTAGGATGATATGCTCTGAGCGGGGAAAGGAAGCGCTACACTAATATACATTCCTTTTCGTTTTCATTTTCGGATGTATCTTTATAGCCCGAGGGCGCCTATATATATACATCAGGTAGAGAGACTTTTGACTTGAATTTCGTCATCGTCATCGCATCATCATCTCGTGAATTAATTCGAATCGAAGAGATGCTGAGCTTTCGCTGCGAATGTAAACTAGTGAAAATATCGACCATCGTCAGCATTATTATAATATATAAAGTTCAGAGGCCGCGATGCACGCGCAGCAGCACATATAATAGGTATATGTTTCCGAGTAGGCATCAGCATCAGGAGCTCGTGCGTCCGACCAGTCCGACTGTATCACTGCGCGGTGGCGCACACTCTCTTTCTCTCCCACCTGTATTATAAGCGCGCCGCGCGGTGTGTATATAGTTGAGTTTCGAGAGAGAGAGAGCTCTTCCCTCGCCGGGCTCGCGCACGAGTAAAACTCCCGGACGTTTTCCGATCTCTTGCAGTCTCGATCGCCTCCTCAGTGCCGCCGAAACTCGCGGGGAAGAAAAAAAATTTTTGCTGTATCTGGGGTTTATTTATAATACGCAACGCTTGATTTTGTTGGCTATACTTGAAGAAGCTTCAGTCTTCGCTAGTCTTATTATATATCATCATAGATCGAATATTTTTTCGTCAAATTTTCGAGACAAACATTGTTAGAGTGACAAGTTCGCCACTATGTGGCGAAGGATACTGCCGTTAACAGCGATTCTGCTGCTGCTGCTGCTGCAGATATTGCAACGAGTCAGCGCGGAAGCCGGTCCGTCTATACTGTCCGCTGAGCTTCCCCAACTGCAACAAGTGAGTTATAATTTTTCATTTTAATTATATATAATTATAGCCACTTATTTGCCGTCGTTTGCCTTTTGCGATTTGAATTGTTTCAAAAGAAAAAGTAGGTATATATAATATATACTGCGCACAAAGTGAAATCCGACATGTGAGCGAGATCTCGTAGATAATATGCACAATATATAGTATACAGTAGCGCGATGACGAGGGTCAGATGTCACGTATACTGCAGCGGCTGCACTTTCATCCCGCTGATTATACGCGAAAATGCCGATATAGATATATAATTATAACAACGCTCTCGCTCAAGGTCCTGTGAACCTATACTTTCCCACGCAGGCTATAGGGTTGGATGTATGTAATTGTATATATATACACCTAATATGCATGATATATATACATCATCTTGTGAAAAGCTGACACCGCGAATTAAGAGGATGAAAAGTGCGCGATGATGATGGACGCAATAGTATATATAGTAGCTGCGGTGCACGCGCGGGATTGCAGCCGTTGCATCAATCTGTGCCCCAGTAAAAAAATAATTAATGCTCGCAGCTCTCTCGCGCGCGCGCGGATAATGGCTCACGCAAGAGGCTGCTGCTGCTGCTGCAGCTATATACTCTCTAAAAGCGTAATTCTTCCTTTCGGTATACAAGTATGGTATTCTCCATGGTGTGTACGGCGCCGAAAATTCATACTCGTTGGATGTATATAGCTTCTCACTTAGGTGAACGTGTATATTACTGCTGCTGCCGCTGCTGCACTAATTCCCTCCTAAGGCGTGTTTTTTCGGCTGAAATGAAGTATTATGCGCCATCAGTCGAGGAGTTTTAGCTGGATTTTTTTTTACTCTAGTAAAAGTGAAAGTTTGCATTGCTCCTTTGCGACATCGCACTGTGTATATATATATATATATATACATACACTCTCGTTTCGGGGAGGCTTGTGTATAGTCCTGTAATTTATTTTTATTGCCGGTAATAAAATCGAAACGATCGCATCCTTTTCGAAGCATCGTCAAATATACGTATAGACGCTGCAGATCGATTGGTGGCGTTATTAGGTATTTCAACCGAAATATTAAATCCTCGTCGTTTAACTTTTCTTGAATGGATATATTATATCGCTCGAGGAGAGGACGACGATTCGCGATATATTATAGAGAGGTCCCCTTTCACTAGTGCGTTACATGCGCGCAAGACAAATCGCGGAAAGGAAGCGACTATATACTCCCAGAGCATGTGTATAGACTTGCGGGAGAGAAACGGAAAAAGAGCAGCCGCCGCGCGACTTCCGGTATATATATCCGCAACTCTCGCTCTTATTCTCTACATAGAAGAGCATCTTTGCGTCGAAAAAAAAAGACGAGAGCTTTTTACCTTCGGAGAACGCTGAGAGAGATAGAGAGAGAGAGAGGGCAGAGATCAGGTGAAGGTGAAGGATGTTCCCGCGCGCGCGCATCATCGTAGCACTTTCTCTTAACTATATACTGACCGCGAGTATACGCGCGCGCGCGCGCGCGTGTATATATAGGTTCAAAGCAAAATAGCGCCGCCGCCGAGATCTATCGAGTCAATCTTCGGACAGATACAGATCTATTTGGACTTTTACAATTCATTGTTTTTTTTTTCTTTTTATTTTCATTTCGACCTCTTTCCACACTAGACCGCGTCGAGTAAAAGTTCTATATATATGTATGTTGTATATATATACACAGTATACACGTTCAACACGTCAAGACGCCGGCGAGGAGGATTTTATGCGCGTAAAAGGCCTAAATATGCGCTTCTCTCCTCAGCTGCGGAGTGTAGTAAGAGCCTACTATATGCGCTGCTGCTGCTGCTGCTGCTGCTGCTGCGATGATGATAGCGAGAGAAGAGAGACGAATAAAGAAGACACAGCGTTGAAAAAATCGGAGAATCATCGACGGGAAAATAAAGAGATGGAGAGATAGACGCAGAGAGAGTGTGTGTGAAGGTAAGTATAGGAGGATCCTGATGGAAAAATAGAGGAACAAAAGGGAATAGTGGAGGGGCCCGCGAGAGAAAAAGAGATCTGAACGTGGAATCAAAAGCAGCGGCGGCGCAAAACAAAACGAAGGAGGAAAAGAAATCGGTTTTCTCTCCATCTCTCTATATATAAACACACACCCACCTAGAGTAGTGGCGGAAGACAAAGCTAGCGGCGGCAGCTTGATAGATTTAAATGCGCGCCGCAGTAGTAGTCGAAGAGGAGAGATAAGACGTACAGAGAGAGAGAGAGAGAGAAAGAGGGAGGGAGAGACAGTGACGGAGGAAGATCGAGAGAGAAAGTGAATCCTATACTCTTCGCGCAGTCGGATAACGAGGAAAAGAGAGAAGAGAGGCGAAAGGCTATGGGCGAATAGCAGAGGGACCTGGCAATTCAGCTGAAACTGACGAGACTCTGCCGCCTCCTGTTTCTCTTCTCTTCCTTTAATATCGCCTTTCTCTTTTGCTCTCTTTTGCGGGGACGAGGCTTTCCTTCGTAGCTTTTGCTTTTTTCCTTCGCTTCTCTACTGCTTTTCTATTTGGAGGGCGAATTGCGCTGATTAAAAGCGTTTTCGATATTGTCGCAATTTTCGCCTCTGGTGTTATAGATTCTTCTTCAGCACCTGCTGCTGTTGTTGCTTTCATCATGATCCACCATTATTATGAGTAATTTTGTTGATTCTTCTTTTTAGTAGCAGTCGATTCACACACTTTAAACGATGTACTTTTATTTATGAGAGAGAAAGGCTTCTGAGTCAGAAAATTCAAGGTAATCTGATTCAGTCCAAGCTCTCACATTATAGTCAGGTCTCTTTATACCCGACATTACAATAAGGTATTAATTTTCAAAATGAATGGAAATCTTCATGACAACCTAATCTCCAATTTCGCATTTCCTCGAATTTCCACCCTGCTCTATTTACCCAAACGCTCGCGTTCAAATTTTGTTACTTCTGTCACAGACAGCAGCCACTATTCCGACGGCGTAACCTCATTTCTCGCTCTCTGCCATTCTTTCCTCCGCTTCTCTACTGCCCCGATATACATCTATATCACTACTGTGCGGTCGTTCGCAAAAAATCTTCATAACTAGCCGATCCGCGCATTGTTCTCTCTCTTTCTCCGTCGAGCAAACTATGTTCATACACACACACATATGCGCCGTGCGCGGCCCCGTTCGCGAGGATCGGATTTTCGACGACGCCGGGATTTAAATATTGCAATGTTTCATTGTTCACCGGGGGTTTTAATGAGCGAGCGCTGACGCGGAACTTTTTTTCGTCGGCAGAGTGGGTCGCCGGGATGATGATCGAATTTCTCTCTCTCTCTCTCTCTCTCT
>UCQR01102915.1:0-11286 GCA_900474235.1 Cecidostiba semifascia | reverse complement strand
GTATAATACTTTAATACAATTATTCAAAAATTTGAAAAAAATCCATCAAAAAAATGTAACGTCGATGTTGAAAATGTCCAAAACCGATTCAAATATTCTCTTTGTTTTTGTATTTAAACTATTGCGAGCGAGAATCTTTTTTTATATCTAGAGATTTTTATTGTAATCGAAGAAATAGATGATAATGTTGAATTATTTCATTTGCGTCTTTCGCTGTTGAAACGCATTGAAATATTCCCGAATGCTTACGTGAGTTTTTGTAACGATGTAATTTTTTTTTGCAATCGCGGAACGATTTAGTTCTAATTTTTTCGTATAGCAAACAATGTCCTGTATTTATATGTGTAAGTGTAAATATTTTTGTTTACATGCGGTAAACTTAGGAATTATAATTTACTCTCGCGATGAGAAGAGAACGTTGAGTTTCTTCAGCTTTTATACGTATTATAATAGTGGACATGGAAAAACGATGTATACCATTTCGGAGTGAAATAGAAAATCGAGAACGAGCACAAAAAGACGAGAAACGCGCCACTGCCAGTAATGCACTGCCTGCTTTTACGACATTTGCACTTACATTTTACAGATGTGCATATGATTTTATTTCCTCGTAGTAGCTTTAATCATAATCATTAGGTGGTTCTTTGATTACAAAATCTTTTCACTCCCGTATGGTTGTCCACTTTTCCTCGAATTATGTAAAGAAACTGTTTTCTTTTCTACATTCGTTTTATGTTTATATTATGTTAACGATTAGCAAACAAAAATTGAAGAAGTAGATCGATCGATTGGTTGGAGTTTGAATGGCTTAGTTATTTAAGCATCTTCTTGTGGTTTAAAAATCGTAACAATCGAGAAAAATTGTGCTTTAGATAAAAATTGATGACTGGTGCCATAACATATCTTTTGATTTCACATGGCACGCGTGATACTTTACTTTTGTTGCAATGATTAAATATTGTATTGTTCAGCTTAGAACAGTTAATGATGTAGATCAATTTTTATGTTGCAAATAAAAACATGAAGGTGATATTTTTGCGCGTTGAAACTTCCGATTGCATATGAATCATTTGAGTCTTTCGTTTGGTGTATTTAAGTGGCGCACCTGCGAAACAAACGTTCGCCTCTTTTTGACTCTGTTCTATTTTCTCACGAAGTTTTCTAATCGAAAAAGAAGCAAAATTTTCTATGGGACCAATGTTCGGCATGGGTATGTAAAAATTATTAGAAGGCGAATTCCAAATGATAACGAGACGAACGTTTAGTTTTGCAATGACGCTTGATCTCGTGAAATAAGACATATAATAATGATGATGAATTACGTAATGTTAGTATGTAAAAGTATGACAAAAATTTCGAATGAAAGACCAGTTGATCGATCGAATATAGAAAAATTTTTGAGGTTTAAGTTTTAGACACACGATCAAAAATTTTGAAAATAATGCGCGTAGACTGAACAAACAATTTATTCTAAAATGATCAATGAAGGCTCTAGGTATGTATTATTATAATTTTGCGCACAGGAGACACGCACTTTTACGTATGTATGTCGTCAATTTTTCTTGGTCTCTATCGTGTGCTCGTGCGAAAATGAGTTAATGTTTATATAATTATATGAAAAAATAATTGATTTAATATCGTCTTCTTTTGCGACCAAGCCCATGCTGTTCCCACCTTTAGAAACTTGTATAATCTTTAATAATAAAAACGAAAGTCAACTATTGAAGTATATTGCATTGATTTTTTAATCTGTGGTAGTGGGTTTGAAAAATGTCTAATATGAATAACTAGTTTTAGTAATTAAAAGTTGCTTGCGAGTGTTGTATTAATTTAAAAAAATCTAACAATAAGTACATTCAAGTACACATGTATGTATGCAAATCATTTCGATTGATGATCATATTTGAGAACAATAAAGAATTAAGTGCGACATGACTACGGAATTATAAAGGTAAATTACTGCAGCTATATGGGAAAGATGACGTGTAGTACCACGTGTAACCAGCCCGATCAGTCCACGGCATCTATAGAGGTCACGTATAGTCGAAGTGCGGCAATGCGCGAGTCAAACAACACACCCAGGCCAGGTCTCTGAAAAACTCCGCACGATAGATACGTGAACACGTACGTGACATTTGTGTACAATTATCTATAGTTTGAAGGAGCAAATTATAAAAATAGCTCAGTATTACCCCGGTTTCGAGCCCCATTTTTTGCAGTAGTACATGAAAACTTAGCACAGAGACATTCGGCATTAGTAGAAAAACTTTTTTTTTAAGTTGAACTAAACTGAGCCTACTAATTACAAGCAATATAACAACATTGAAATTCATCAAAATCTTCGATGTTGAAATTTTCATCATCACAAAACTTTCTCGGAGAAAGCAATAACGAACAATCAGTTTTCAAAATAAAGATTTTAAAATTTAAATATATTAAGTATATTGTGACAAATGATGTAAGTACTCCAATATAAAAGACAGTTGACGAATAATAAATATTGAGATAAAGATTTTACTGTTTTATGTCATAATTCGACGAAATACTTAAAATACTTCTCCTTTTATGCTTTGAATTAGATCTATGTTACGTGATATGCGTGCTAAGAATCGCAAGAAAATAGTGTTTTGTTTAGTGATTTCTTTAGTATTAATACAATCGCAAGCATTGCATCAAAAGATTATTAATGAAAACAATTGGTTTTATGAAAATGCAATAATAAAAACCACAGTAAGTACGAATTATTGAATGTACTTTCCGAAGAAAATACATTGAACTTTCTTATAATATTATATTCGCATTTTTTCAGACCGAAATCGTTAAAACTTGTTTTAACAATACCTTTGATTTGGTTGTGTTTGGTGGTGATTTTTATAATTTTAAAATATGGTGTGATCAATTTCCCCGTTTATTACCATTGTACTATGTAGGATTATCGGAATCCAAAATTTTCGAACATCATCAGCGCTTGGAAAATGTGCTCACGATGAATGAAGATGTGGTATCAAAATTACCATATCCATGCAAACTTTTCATAGTTTCGGTCAATTCTCAGTTATACTTGAAAATTTTATTAGAGAGACTTGAAAAATCGCTGTTGTGGAACTCAAGGGCGACATTTTTTCTGATAGATGAAGATCCAACAAGCCATTGCTCTAAGGCTTTCTCAGTGTTGGCAGAAAGTTGGAGATTCGATATTTTGGACGCTATTTACGTATGCTACGAGAGTACGCACTCTGTACGTCTATACACCCTAAATTCATTCTCAAAGCGTTCTCCGAAATCGTGGAAATTAATTGGCACCACTCTCAGACGGCACAAAGATCGAACTGATTTCCTAAGCATTTTCAAACATACTGAACTACTAGACGGTAAGAGCTTGTGTACTAATAAAAATTTCCGGACTGTATAAGTGTATATACAATATATTGTAAAAAAACAACACTGACTATATAATTTTTAATTTATGTTATTCTCTATATAACTTAGTCGTCGATGGATCAACCTGTAGAAGCATCAGCTTTGACAAAACTTGGATACTTGACAACTACACAGTAAAAATCTGTGCCAGGATATTACCCACACTTTTTAAGCCAATAAATGAATCGATAGACACTACCTACCCTCAGTCGCTCGAGAATTTCGACGGTCAAAACGCAAAGCTTCTACGGCAAGCATGCAACAAACTCCAAACGAAAGCACTAGTTACGGTTTCAAATAGCAGTGGCTTTATCGACGAAAATAATGTAGCTCATGGCATGATTCTCGATTTGATAGAACAAAAGTTTGACATAAATGGACAAGAGCGTTACTTTAGATCAATATGGCAATTACAGACATACCCTCACGATATCACAGACATGTGTATGGTGACTCGCACTATAATCAATAAGAATTCCGCTCGCATAAGATTGCCAATGCTTATCAATTGGAAATTAGGAATACTTGTGTATCTCGCGTTTATAATTACTGGGGCAGTGGTGATGCTGATGCTCGTGTTAAAGACTGACTTTGTGGCTAGCTCTCTAGAATTCTTCCGAATCGTAATGGGTACTTCTACTTTCAAGAGACCAAAGTCATCGTCGTTGACAGTTAGACTCATATTTATCAACACTATTATTTTAATTTCCTTTCTGACTGTCTACTTCAACATACAACTTACCTCAACATTCGCTATTAAAGATAAGGATAGAAATATTTACACTGCGGAAGATTTGATTGACTCAGGCTACACCATTATGGGACACGATTCTTACAAGGAATTCCTGCTAGATAAAATTTTACGAGACCGTTTCGAGCCATTGGGAATTGAAAATTGTTTAAAGCATATGCTGAAACATGATAACGTAGCTTGTGTCAACGATTGCTACATGTGCACCGAATACGTGAGAAATCACAATTACAGTATTCACAAGACAAATACGATATACAGCTCGTACGTGACGTTCATTGTACGCAAAGAATGGCCGTTACTTCCAAGATTTAACGAGATTCTTCAAAAGTTAATGGAGGGTGGACTGATTGCGTACAAGAACGTAAAGACCGTATCAGAAAAATTTGAATATCTCACAAATATTAATAACACTGTTTTCAAAGAAGAAGCCCTTTCAATAAAGACATTAGCATATTCTTTGTATACCTACGCCTGCGGAGTTACAATAAGTTTGGGAGTGTTAATAATTGAATGCGTCGTAAGCAAATGTTTGTCCTGCTTAAGGCACAATAACAAAGGCTCTCATTCGAAGATGAATAAGAATTATGATTTAAAGAATTTGAAAATTTTAAGCTATAAAGTAAACTACCCATTGCCTAGGAGATTAGCAGCTCGATTAGCAGTTGAAAATAGAGTTGAAAATTTACGAATTTTTCATACATCTGAATTATAACGCAACACACCAAGACTTTAAAACTCGGCCTCTATACCTATTATGAGCGCTACATCTCTTCCCAAAAAAACTGCGAGAAGTGTGACCACTCGTCGTTTCCGCTTCCGACGTTATGCCCATACAAATGAGACAATATATTAAATGTAGAGAGGAAGAGGGAAACGCAATACCCCAATACCTTAAAACAGAGCGAGGCGAAAGATACGAGATGGGGCCGAGGCGAAGCGAATCAGAGCAAGAGAGGAAGGAGATAACAAATGAAACTGGATCCCCTGTGGCACTTTCTGACCAGTCTCGGGCATCCTGCAGGAAGTTCGAGAGAGAGGCAAGAGAATATAGAGGGAGAATAACTCGATTAAGCTCAAAGTACAGAATTATAATGGAAAAAAGTTTTGATATCGTAAGAAAAATTAGATATAAATAATTTAATCTCAAAACAAATAAGAGATGACAGAGGAAAAAGGGCATCTCGCAGCGACAGAGAACAACAACAGTCGTGTTGTAGCACTTGTACATAATTATACAGTTTGCTGCGGCAAAAATTTCGTGAAAGATGAAGAGTCTTTAATCGAAAGTACGTACGTTGAATTGCGAGTATTGTATTGTATTAATATCTATTGTATATATAGTGTTTAAGTGTAGCACAAGCAATATAAGGTTTAAGCTTTTGACGCGTGTATGTATATATGAATTGAATATTATTAAATTGATTTAAAAACTTTATATTTTTATCTTATCATATTAATTTTCCAGTTTTTTAAAACCATAATAAAAAAAGTACATGTATAAAATAAAGAAACAATATAAGCAGAGTTATTGACGAAATGTCTGTATGGTATTTTTAATAATACGTACAGGAAGAAAACTCGAGGTTCAATAGCAAAGGAAAATGTGAAATTTTTATGCGAAATAAGGAGAAATGTTCCGTAATACGATTGTTGGTATATGCGACACGGTAGGTTTCCCACAAGGCAGCGTACCTGTACTCGTTGTACGCACACACTTTTTCTCATGAAATATTAAACTCAATTGCAAGGAGGAGCGTGAAATACATCACGTGACTGCACAATTATCGCCACACTGGATTATATAAATGAAGAACTGTAATAATAATAGTGTATTGACGATGTTACGAATCACACAGCTTGGGCGAGGCGCATATAAACTTTCTTAACAACGTTTATATAAGTACCTATAGACTTCAGTGTTGAAATTAGTATTATCATCACAAGGAAAATGCACGAATTTCCTAAAAACAAGCATAGAAATGATAGTATCAAAATAAACAAATTTTGAATTTAATTTTCAATCTTCCCGCATACGCACGCACAAACATGGCAAATAAGTAAGTAAGAAAGTAAGTATAAGTAAAGCGTGGAGCTGTGCGAGCTGCGCAAAAGCGGCAAAAGGTTTTCCGCCGTTGAAGCGAGCGGTTTCCGCGCGGCGGCGCTAGCCGCAGCCGTTCACTCGGCGTCTGAGTAGTCTGACCGTCTGACGACCCGAGTCACCCGAGCCACACTCACTATACCTACTCTCACAGCTCACAGCCAGTCGCGAGCGCGAGTTCGAAGCGTGAGGACGCGCCGAGCGTCCCCCCTCCGCATACCAACAACTCTGCTTATCTAAACGTCAACATCGGCTCTTCTCGTATACCTATACAGCTCTCACTGTGTAAACACCCGGCTGTTTGTTTACCGTTCTCGGTTCTCGCGTGTCCTTTGCGAGCTCTCGCCGCGGGTGTGACACAGTGCGATTTACTTACTTGCAGCCGAACGTGCGAATACTTTAGTTATTCTACTGATGGTTTTTACACTTGCTGCTTACTTATAGCTATGGTGGAGGTTCTGTGCGGGAGAGAGAACGAGTGCGACAATATTTTTTTTGTTTTTGAGGTTAAGTATATCTGAGTGCGGGCAATTGTTTATATTATCCTCGTGCATCAGGTGGCTGCTGTTGTGTGCCGGTGTGCCGCCGTTCTCGAATAAAAGTATAAGATATAGGTTGTAATAGGACTACCAGCCGAGGATTACCTGACGAGCGATCATCAGCCGATGCCGCCGCGTTTGGATGTTTCATAACTTCATAAGGTTAGTGCCTGTTTTATTGTTGCACGTTGCACCTATAATCTATAAAAAAAAGTTATGTCGATCAGTCTGGAGGAATGTAGGACTGTACAAGTAGGTATGTAGGCGCATCAGAATGCAACATCGGAACGGCGGTTATTAGCACAGTTAGTTGAATTTGCAGGGCAACTATAGGCAAGAAGAGCGATTATCAGGCTCTCTTATATTTGTCGGACTGGTTTGATAATTCACGAGGCTGCGTAAACGTTAATTTGTAATTTATTATTTTTATCCTCACTTACACTTCTTACACGTTTCGAAAATTCATCTCGACTCACGCGCGCATGACACGTTATACCTACGTCGTTGCGAATAATAATTTCGGCGAAGCGTCGTCCCACGCGCGCATCATTGCCGGTGAAAGTACACACACTGAACTTGAACTTGAGACGTCGCCGATGTTGTATATATATATATATGCCTATACAGAAGAGCGCGCGTTAGCCTCGGGACGCACACAATGCGTATATACGAGCGGTATATACGAGGAAATCGCGAGCGATCTCCAGGAGCGGCCGCGAAGGACGCGCAGGGCTCTCTTCCGGGTTCGCTCGTTTGTTTGCTTTGCGCGCGGCGATTCGCGAAAAAGATTGGGAGTACCTATACCTATAGTGCCTCCTGCAGATGACGACGGCGATCTTGATTGGGGGGCCGACTCTCTGATGCTTTCCTTTTGTTTTCGGTGCTCTGCTGCGTCGCTGCGTGTACGGAAAGGTGTAATGAAGGTAGTTTATGGACTTTTTGTCTGCGTGTGGGCGACGTAATTTAGCTCTTCGATATATTATGAAGGGGATTTCTTTCCTTTTTCTTCCGAGCCTTTTCACGCGATGACTCGAGTTCCTGCGACTCAACGCGTGTCTTTTTTAAAACAAATGCGCGATAATTTGCACGTTCATTAATTAACCTTACGCAATAACACGCATCTTTGATATTTATGTTTTCGAGTAATGAAAATTGTACGCGAACGGCGAATTACAAGCCTTTTTCGGTTCGCGCAACGCCTCGACTATTACACGATGACGATTTCGTTTGAATATTAAGATGCCTCTGTAAACCGGGTTTTCGCATCTCGAACGTATTATGCCTCTTGCGTTCAATTACACGTATTGTACAAAATATGTTATACCCAATACTCTGTCGGCCAAGACAAGCAAACGAAAAAGATCACTCGCAGAAGATTAACGGAACAATTCTCTAAACGCACAACATCATCGTGTCTTCAATAACTCACAATCGGCAAATACATACATTCCACAGGCTGCTAGCGCGCAAAAATCCTACCCCCCTCGCCATTCGTTTTCTTTCTCGTGCAGCTCGCGATTAGTCCCCTCGGCTCTTTCTCGGAGAAAACCTCGCGGCGCAGCGGCGCACCGTGTGCACGTACGTATTTATTTTGCATCAGGCGCCTCGCACTCACACCGATTGCATAACGAGAAAGGCAGCAGCAGCAGCAGCAGCAGCAGCCCCGTATAGCCGTGGTGTCTCTATATTTGTATACATATATAACGTGTGTGACCTAGGGCAGTTAGCGACGCGGTACGCGACGACGACTCTCCGAGAATAAGAGCCAGGCCATTAGCTCCATGCACTCGCCTTGCATGAGGTCGCGATCGTTATTATGCAACAACAGCCGGTGAATTTACAGTGTTATTTTTCGTCTCTCGAGATCGTCAAGGTTTCAATCGTCATTCTTTTTTTCCATTTACATCCTTTTACCGCGAATTTCAATTTCGAGATAATGAAGAAGTAAACCGGCATCAGTGCGGGTAATGATCGCGCTCAACAAATCTCGAGCAAAACAGTCTAGTAAGCTACAAACGAGGCTACAAATTAACAAGATTGATCGGGGATACACTGCTACAAATTTTTGCCACTGGCGTCGTCTCTTTCCGCTCTCTGCTCCTGACACACACGACTTATACGACGACGACGACGACGACGACGACGACGACGAAGAAGTAGAGATAGGATAAACAGAACGCGTTTTCCGCGCGAATCCTCGTGTTTCCCCTCCGGGCAGTCGGTGTGTACACGAGTCAGAAGAGCGGCAGACGTACGAGTGCGCGCTAGTAAAGAACCCGTTTTTCTGGAATATCTGCTGCTGCCGTCGGTATTGCGCAAAGTCATCAAAGAGTCCTCGCGGTTGTCTCTCGATCAGGTGATGTACCTTTTTTTAACCTACATGAAACATGAAGTGATTTGTGAACCGATTGAGATTCAGGAAAACTTTATACGTGATATCACACTCTTATTCATACGAAAGACTTCCGGCTGGATGATACGCCCCAATATATGAATTTCTTGTGTAATATTCATAAGGTATATGATTCTCAAAACAATCAAAGCTCGACTGAGAATATATCAACCCGCGATCGGATGCTGTAAATTCAATTCATTATATACCGCGCCAGCAGTTTGCAGGCCATTGTCACAGTAACTCAGCGCACAGAGCAGCTCTTTGTGTCTATATATCCTCCTCGCGCTCGCGCTCGCGCTGACGTAACCCTAATTCAAATAAAACGCCTCTCTTCGGTAAATACTTTCCCTCGCGCTCTCTCACTCTCTCCTCTTTGCACCTATGCACACATCATCTCCCTCCATTATTTCGCTCTCTATCTCTCTTTCTCCTCCACCTCTCTGTGTGTGCATATCTATTCGACAACGCGTTATCCGGCGCCCAAGCGCTGCTGCTGCAACCGTTTTAATAGATGCATTCCCTTATCTCCCGCGGAGAATCAATATATGCGCCATACGGGAGTACACTCTCGCCCCGCGTATAGAGTACATGTGGAAGATAGTTTATGCGCTGCGCCATTCAGGAGCTGAATGTATCACTTCTTCCCGCAGCTGCCGATTACCATAATTTATTGCCCGGCGCGAGCGAGACGCCGAGGCAGCAGCAGCGACTCAGAAGGAGAGCTTTTTTCCTCTCGGCTGCATGTGTTTTTAGAAAAATTCTCGTCGTGGAATTTACCTTGTGAATTTCAAGTTAGAGTTTAATGTGTGTGAGTCGGCTCATGTGTTGGATTTGAAATATAGTAGATTATATCTTGCAGTTCGATTGCATAAGGCAAATTTATTAATTTCAAGATTGTATTCGAAAGTGTAAGTATATACTTCTCTCGCGCATTTCCGCAAAATGAAGCAGCTATCTAAAGATCGGCTCTCTTTTCAATTATAGCATCAACCATAACGGCACCTCCTCCTCGAATTCCAACTCCCTGTGTAAAAAAAATCAACTCCGAGAGAGTCTCTCGACCTCTTCGGCTTGAAAGGTCCTTCTTCGGGGTCGTCGCGCGTACACTTGCGCGCATAAAGAAGCCGCGTGTATGTACTGGTACTTATATACTATACCTACGTCCTACGTATACGTTTCTCGGCTACCTAGCTCGACGCGCAGGAATGTTTTGCGCGCCTCTCTCGCTTCCTCGTTCGCTGCAGCAGCTGCCGAGAGGGCGAGAGGACTTCTTTTTTCGTCGCTGCTGATGCTGATGCTGCCGGCCAAGTTCACGCGTGCCATTGTCAAGTTCGCGCGCGAGAACTGTGCATCGACGTTTATTTTCTCTCGTGGATGTTTGTTTGTTCAACTTTTTTGGGAATATAAAAATGTGGAATTAGTATTAGTTAATCTCTGCATCAAACTCAATCAGAGTTGCATTGTCACATCACGGGGATAAGTCATAAAATCCGTCATCTATACTCTCAACGATTTCAGTCAGAACTCTAGTCTGAACGAGGAAAATCAGAACGGAACACGAATGCGTCCACTTTTTATCACACAACGAAATATTTCCTGCCTCGAAATCTAAAAAATATACGGAGGTGCCAGTCTCAAATTAACGACTTTCCTTATCGCTCTGGAGTACAAACAATCGTTATCCTTTTTTATGTACTGTATAGGTTACATGAAATATTTTACAGCTGCAATAACGAAAATACCAAGCAAAAACAGAACGCAATTTAATTTCATAATTTTCTGTGCCACGAAACCAAAAGTCGAGTAAAAAAGCTACTATCTCAATCTACGCACAGTTGTAAAACCCCTCTACTAAAAAAAGGCGTAATCAAATTACGCACAGCTCCGACAAAGTACAAAGCGCTCAACTACTCCGCTGCACTATACTCGACTCTCTCTCTCCGGTCTCCGACGGCTTTCCTCGTTCCTGCACGAAACAAAATAAACAATAAAAAGCTGCAGCGGCGGCGCGCTTGTAATTAGTGAAACAGCGCGTTTCTCGCGTCGTCCTCGCAACGCGCGCACACTTTCGACCCTCTGC
>UCQR01102912.1:5743-15903 GCA_900474235.1 Cecidostiba semifascia | reverse complement strand
ATACATCGTAGTATATACGATGCGATAAGTATGTAATATAAAACGAGTTATACAGCTTGGCTGATGGATTTATCAGCGAAGGCGCCGATCGAGTCAAAGCGACGACAGAGAGTTATAGACACCAGCACTTGATGGCTCGCTTTTTTTTTACTAATTTCACGGGGCGTATACATATGGCATTCAGATTATAGTGTATGTGCAAAGGGCGGATGCGATGAAAGCTTTGGAACGAGACCGCATTAACATGCTCCCGGCTGTGAATGATGAACGAACCTAGTCGCGATTCACAGAGATGATCATTATGGTGCGTTGAATATATGCTGCGTGAGGATTGAGGGATGTGTTTTCGATGGCCTTTGCGCTTTTGACGCGGTCTGTCCCGTAATTGGCTGCGTGCGTCATGAGAATTTCGATATGTACGATATCTGTTATTACTGAATCGTGCAGTGTAATTAAAACTTTCGGGGCACATGCTGCAGATGTAGGTTTTTCAAAAGCTCCGATATACTCGTATTATATATATGATGCAGGAGGAAAAGAGAGGAAAAGAGAAAAATTCATAAAAACTCGGCATCAGCAGCGGCGGCTGGCTAATAAAGTCCCGCGCGGCGGCGTCACGTTTCCTCGTCGATCGCGCGCCCGGCCCAGTCTTAGAGGCAGCTCCGGCCCACTGGTACACATAGACGCGCCGTGAACGTGACTCCGACTTAAATTAAGTTTAATTAGCGAGAGAACGTCGGGGGGCGAATTTCCGCAGCCGGCGATGCCTTGGCACACACGCGTCGCCGGCCGGGGGTTACATTTACTATGCGAGCCCGTACTTTGTCAACAGCCGGCTCTCAATTCGACTTTGAGAAAGACGTAAAATATGCATGACCGCGTGCCTTATACCTACTCTATAGTATACTATACTATACTATATACGGCAATTGGTACAGCGTAGCGGGCTTGATTTTTGCCGCCGGGCGTCAAAGGAATTTCGTCGCGGCTATTGTATATACACTATACATTATAGTAAAATATTTATACAACCAAGTAAACATATATTGATCCGATTTTTCGTCCGCTCAATATTCCCGGCGGTGCATGCTGCTATATATTATATATACATACGATAATAAAAATTTGTCCCGCAGTACATCTCGCATGCAGACGCAACTCCCGCGCGACGTTATTAAGTTACGTACATATTTTCGCGCCTCCCCCCGACCCCACTATACTCTTACGTACACAATCCGCATAAGCGTCTATGTATGTATACACGCCTTTAAAAATTTCAACCACGTACATGCTACATGGCACTCGAGTCTGTTGGCGCAAAAGTGTCTCTCTCTCTCTCTTTGGCTCCCTACATCAGTCGTCCTTTTTCATCACGTCCCGAGAGTTTCACCTCCGCGACCGGCTATTTCGGGGATGCTCTGTACTGGAAATGCATATGTTGTCAATATAAGCACGTTGCCGATTGGTCGCACATAAAAAAATGCGTGAACAGTGGTACTGAAATCGCGTATTTTTCATCTTTTCTATAACATGCTTCAGCCGCCTCTCGCGCACACTCTTCGGCACTATGCATGTGCGCATAATTATGACGAGCCGCGCATGTGCGAGCATATTATGCATCATCTAAAGGTCTTTGCATCAGTCGCCAGGCGTTATTATAGTGAACAGCCAAGGGTTTGAATATACGTGCGTGAAGACGGTTTTAATTGTATATATAACGATAATACTCTATTCACCCTCAATAAGCGTAAAAAGCAGAATAACTGTTGTGTATTTTTTTTGGACGAGGATATTGGATTTGGCATTCTATTCAAATTCCATGATGATAAGCTTCTCGACGTTTTTTTCTTAATTTTCTTCTTCAATGATAAACAAAGCGAGTCTTTGACATCTGAATTGACAAAAAGTCAAAGTGCAAACTCGCATAAGCAGTCGACGCAAAATTTAAAGCTCTCAATTCAACGAAATTCCAAAGTAACAATTATATCTCAGTAGCAGCTGGTACAGTTCCTCCTCATCAGCGCAGCACAAAACGGATCTCCTCCTTTTGCGGTGCGAAAGAGAGCTAGCCAAGAGCTTGCAGCTTGCAGTTGCGCGGCAAAATCCTATTAAACTCCTCTTTTCAGAGAAGAGCTGCGTTCCGGCGCAGAGAGAGAGAGAGAGAGAGAGAGAGAGAGAAATCACCAAAGGCGGAAGGGAAGAAGTAGCCCCCCCCCCACAAGTAGAAAACAATAAAAAAAGCAGAAATCGAGATTACGAAAAGAGAAGAGGAGAGAAAGGAGCGCGCGGACACTCAATGGCAGCCAACGACGAGGCGCGATCCGACGTGTGTGCCGCCTGCACACACAAAGAAAGCTTGAATTCGAGAGAAAGAACGCGATGGAGATCGGCGGGAGAATATACCCTCGGTAGCATCGCGTATATACCGTATATAGGTATATGTATGCCGAGAGCGCGGGCTGGTTATTTATTGCGGGCGCCCCACCACACATATCTTCGGAGCAATCTTGAGGCAGACAGGAGGGAGAGAGAGAGAGAGAGAGAGAGAGAGAAAGCTGAATGCGCGCGATTCCGCTCCTCTGCGGGGAGAGCTTGCAAGCTCGCTTCGAGCTTACATGCTTACGGCACGTTAAACTTTCAATAGGTGCGCTACTTTAATGCTACTTCGTGCCGTCGAAAACCTCGACATATACAGGTATACCTATATGTATGTATATAGAACTGTATCTTTTTCATAATACACTGCACTTTTCGCTCGTCTGCCCGCTCGTCCTCTCGTGTATTTTACTAGCTCATTCACTCACGGCGGCGGCGGCAGCGCCTTGTAATTCCTTCGTTATTCCGCGCGATCCTTTCGATCCTACACTAATTTCTCGATAGCCTCTTCTCTCTCGTCGCTCGTTTTCCCGTGGTACTCCTCGCCCCCAGTATATTCTTCCCGTTTTTCTACTTTAGCAGCCTCGGCTATATACAACGCCAATTACTCGCGTAAGCTGCAGAGAGGTCAGCGGTAACTGCGAAAGGGGAAAACGCTCGTCTTGAGAGAGCTAGTGTATACATATATACGCATCGCGCTCGGTAAGGACCTTGTAATTGAGTCGAGTGTTTGCTTTTGAATGCCAGCCGGTTCGCCGTTGTTATTATTGGTAGCTCGCGGCTCTCTTCGAGGCGCTCCGCTGTAGCGTATACCGGCGACTCTTACATACACAGCTATGTCAGTATATAATAATAATAGAGATATAATAATAATAATAGAGATTCAGTGGATTTTGAAAGAATAAACATTGTAATGTTTTTAAGTAGCTATTACCGCCTTTTCACGATCATTATTGATCAAACAACGGCGGGACAATACGCGTGTATATAGCAAGCTTATAACGCGTGTCTTTTCATTTTTGTTTCAGGTAAGCGCTGGACAGTAAACACATTGATATGAAATCGCCTGTAAGTACTATAACGAATATACATATATCGACTGTCGTCGTGATCCAGAACGCTCTGAAATCTTGTCGCCGATATTTTTCGCCGCGTAGTATATGTGTATATACATATACATCGTGTCGCGCAAATAATTTGCCAACTGTGTGCTCAAGCCTGTGCAGAGTGCAAGTAAGTACTTTTCGTTGGGTGTGTCCGACAATCCAGCGTGTTTATCATCGAAATTGAATGTAAACCGTGATATTCGAGGCGGGCATTCGGCATACGCTAGTCGTGTGTGGCGCAGCCACCGTAAATTGACTGATTTAATTTGCTACCGTTAATCCGCGTGTGTATAGCGCGCAGCTACTCGCTCTACTCCCAGCGGTCGAAATTGCTAATTATTTAAATTTTCCCCGATTTGGCCAGACGTATGCGTGTAAAATGCAATACCGTTAATTTAACTCGGCTGTCAAATGATCTCCCGGCCGACATTGATATAGTTTAATGTGACAAGCTTGGCGTTAAATTAAAGAAATACGTCGTTTGCATAATATGCGATATAATAATAATAAAACATCACACAGAGAGTTTAACAGAGAGTATATAAGAGATCATGTGCTACAACGAAATTAACGCTCTCGTAGCAGTCGTCCATGTATCAATCGCATAACTACGCCAGCCGGCTGTTTTTTTTTTGCTTTTTTTCTTTTTTTTTCTGTTTTTTTTTACACACTCGGCTGCAGCGACAGTTAATTTGTTTCGCCTTGAGCGCGATTTCGCACGTCGCTGCAGCCGGCAGTGTTTGTTCCGGACGTTTTTTTTTTTAGGCAGTCGCGCCTGCGCACATATTTTTCGACGCCGACTTTTACGTGCTTCCGCCGCATGACCGCGTATAACAGAGTGCCGCGCGCGTTGGTGGCTGTGTGTGTATGTGTGTATGTGGATGAAGCCGCGAATGAAGGGAAGCGGGTGCGGCGAGCGTAAGAAAGTACCTTGCGCCGCATGATGGAGCGAAGCTGCGGAGTGAGAGCTTTAGAGCGGAGGAGATTTAACTTGCTCTACTTAATTAGGCTTGTATATGAGATTTTCTTTTTCAAGGGATGAGGTGAGTTGTGCTTCTGCGCTCGGAAAATGGGATGTGGATTTAAATCTTTGTTTGGCTTTTATTATAGTTGATGTGAAATATATTACAGAATATTTATAATAACCCTGATGTATAGCGAAATTCCCATTGACGTCCGTGTCGCCTCGCGTCGTCTTCTCTCGAGTTGTCTGCGGGAAAATATTTCGGAAATGCACGCGTCTCCCTGCATGCATATCTCCCCTTTTCTTTTCCCTTCGAGTTTTCTTTCTCCGTGTGTGTGTGTGTGTGTGTGTATATAATACATACAGAGTCGAGTCGAAGTAGTCGAGGAGAGACGACGCAGGCAGAAATCGAGCGAAGATGAGAAAGACGGGCAGATGAGCAGAAGGCGAGTGCGGGTGCGACTGAGAAAAGAGCCTCGCTCATATTGCGCGCGTCTCTCTTTCTCTGCAGAGCTACTCCTTCGACTCCATATCTCACATTATTAAAAAATCGGACGGCAGGGAACGGAGTACTTTCGTCGCGTGTGGCATATTTGAGAGAGAGAGAGAGAGAGACTTCTTTAGAAAAGACGCGCGCGCGCTCGCGACATGCATACATGACTCGCGCGTAATATGAAAAACCCATACCCGCTGCCGAGTCGACGACGACGTTTCATATATATATATTTTGAGAGACGCGCGTAGACTTTGATTTCTTATCGATGATATCCCCCGATCGATTTTTCCCCGAGTCCATATTTGCTTTTGTCATATCGCGAGAGAGAGAGAAGCCGGATTCCCGGCGTTGTTTGCCCGTCCCAGCGGCTGACTTATAACGGTGGAAAATATATATTGCGAATTCAGGCGGTTTTTCCGATTTTCAAGATTATCTACATCAATCATTGCGTCGCGTCGATGCTATATACTTTTACGAGCGTAAAAGCTATATACTTTCTCGTTGTGTGTACTACTAGCAATAATAAACGCACATTATGCGCATCGAGTCACGTATTATGCAAATATATACATACACCTGCACCGCCGAGCAAATAACAACAGGCATTCGCAGTATAAACTATAGAGCTCGACGATATTAGTTCTATTGAACGATCGGCCGAGAACAAATATTTGAAGCAATAATGCGCGAGTAGCCGGCGCATTACGTATAAACAAAGCGATTTAAAATTCAAATTTCCTCGCGGCGCGTAAACATGCCCGCGCCTTCTCGCATCAGTATAGTGTAGCGTATGAATCCAACGTCAAACGCCATTACACCGAGAGAGACAGAGAAAGAGAGCTATGCGTTGATTCTCTCTGGAAATTGGTTTCTCATTCGAGCGTGTGCTCATATATACACACACACACTGCAAGGCTTCGAATTAATAGAAAGTTCCTCTCTCTCTCTCTCGGAGCTTACGCGCCTGTCTCGCGCAGCGGCGGCTGCAGCATTCAGGCGCTACTGAAGTATCTCGCTTGGAGAGGGAGAACGCTGGCCCCATAAATTTCGCCAAGTATCAGCCCATAAATTGAAAATGCACTGCGGCCTCCGCCGTTTTCACCTACAGAGCCGCCGCCTCGGCTCTTCTCTTATTTCGATGTTACATCGCAGAAGCTCTTTCTCTCTACGGCTCTCAAAATGTTTAAAAGCTCACGTTCGCCGCTACTGCACTGCCATATATATTTTCTCTCTCTCTCTCTCTCTCTCTCTCTCTCTCTCTCTGCAGTGTACACACAGACTGTGTAGCTTCTCGGGGGCTAGAATCTCGAGCGTATAGAGAGCCACGGAAGAATTATACGCGACTTGTCTAGTCGCGACGGGCCGATAATATTTTCCTTTCCTGTAATACTTTTTTTACGCCGTCGTAGCGTGATGTGTGGCTTCTCTCTCCGTCGATTGGATTTTCGCTGGCCCTGCACTTTGAGAGCCAGGATCGCTATATACTTTATCATATACAGATAGGCGAGTTTGTGTTCTACGTTTCTTAGGGTTTCTTAGGATTTTTCATGCCACACGTATATATTTCGACTATTTGCTCATGGGAAAACTGCGAGATTATATATTATATATTATACGAGAGCCAAGCCAAAGAACAGCAGAATAATAAAGGGCTGCATCTAGCTTGAGAGAAACAGAAATCTCATCAAGAGAACAAAAGCGACGGCGTATCAAAGCAGCAAAGCGCGGAAAATTTCAAAAGTAAATACCAGACGAAAAGAATAATATTAATAAAGCCCGAGAAAAATGGCAGCAAGGAATGCGGTACAACGGCTGCAGAAAGAAAATAAAGACGAGAATGAGCTGGAGAGCCAGCCGCGTCTAGTAGTGCGCGCGAGCGCGGCGGGAAAGACAGCGCGCGGGGCCGAAAAAAAGAGCGTAAAAAGGAAAAAAAAAGAGCAGGAGGCGGGCGAAAGTAGGAAAATAAAAACAAGGAGAGTCGAGTTCGAGGAAGGGTGTGCGGCGAGAGCGAAGGAAAAGAATAAGGGAGCGAGAAGCCCAGTTAACCCGGTGGAAACGTGCACCGGTCGTCGTGCAAATTTACTCCCTCTACTCGCTCTCTCCATGCATTTATATAGTTGAATTCGCGCGAGGGTACCTGAAAAGACGGAAAACTCTCTCGCGCACAGCGTTTGCCGCGAATTCAAACAGCGAAATTTTCGACTCTCACGTGCAGCGCAAAAGTACACGGCACAGCGAGAGTTAATCAAGTGCATCAAGCGGGGAGAAATAATGATACTTACTACGATGGAAATCACGAAATTACGCTACTGAAAATCGTTCTCGCATAATGTTCCGCAGCGACATTTCGCCGGACTATTATACACTGCCACACGCGACCGCGGCTTTTTTTTTTCTCTACCTCTCTTGTTTTCTCTTGCGGTCTGGCGTGCACATTACAGGCTAGTTGGAGGTCGAATCACATCTCGTACATTAAATTAGAAAATATATATGGCGCTGCGACTAGCTTATGATGAATTGCAATAGATTCGTGGCTCTCTCGTTGATTTTTTTTTAGAGATTAATCTTTTGCGAGACAAAGTGTGCTTCTCGTAGTTTAATAATAACAAGTTCCGAGCCCACTTACGCTTTTTCTAATTGTTGTGTTGCAACAGCGAGAAGTTTCGCAACGCTTATAAAATTTCAATTAAAAGTGCGAGCCGCAATTTTAATTACTGCAGTTTGGAATAATATGAAATTTAAGGAGGATTTAATTTATCGGGGGGCGTGCTCTACACAAGAAGAATTTGCGCAAAGAAAGTAATACACCTATAATATATAATTCAGCGTATAAGCGCGAGTGTTTACCTGGTGCAGTATATCCGGCGAAAGCTCCGCGAGCTTACAAGCGCTATCTGGTTTGCTAAGGGCGATTCAGATATGCGATTCAATGCGTCGCGGAGGCATGACAATTCGATGACGCCAGCATCAGCCAGCATCGATGCGCTGACGATGATTCCCGCTCTCGGCCGTTTATCGCGACTGCACTGCATCGGCCGCGCGCATCTATATCCCCCTTATAAGCCGGATCCTGCATCCAGATATGTAAAATATATGCATTCGACTATACGTGACACGCAGCGAATGGCTCGGTGATGGCGCGATGCATTATTTATACGCGGCTCGTGTGTCGCGATTAATGTAGCGTGTGCGAGTGTGCGGCTATCGCTCCTCTCTTTTCTCTCTTTATTTTCATTTCATTTCATTTCGCTCGGTTCCCTATACATACATAGGTATACGCGAGTATAGGTATACGGCCGAGCGAACGATAATTTCGATCCGAGAGGAGATTCGCTCATGCCTGGCGATTTATCGTTACATTGAAACCCGCCCTATTTATACTCGGTCATACTTATATGAGAGCTTCAGATGTTTGTGTATGTTATTTCGTGTTCGCTGTCAGCCTACTCTGGCAGATATCAATGACTCGCGGACCGTATATATGTTATTGATTTTCATGGAGATGATAAAAATCGTGTATAGACTTTATTGGCCTCTAAATTATTACAAATCTGCGCTGGAGGGAAAATACCATTTTTATACTTGAGTTATTTTATGCATTATATTTACTTTTCATTAACACAGTTTTATACTATATCGGGAATTTCATTAAGTATAATATATGTATAATAACTGGAGAGCTTGCTTTGAAACTGTTATAATATTTACAATTTTGTAATTACTGCACTTCAAACGTTTCTCCATAATTAATGTATTTCTGATGGAACAATGACTGACAGCAGTATAACAAGCACGACAGAAATTTCAATATGCTCTAATCGTAACTTTGTCGTATTGCGGCGCACACTGTTATGTATACACTATTTATTCTGTCTCGGCAACGACCCACTGGGCTTTGGCAACAGTTATAGTTGCCTAATCAATGCGTCATTTATAAATAGTCCAACTTGCTAATGTACCACATCATAACGGGTTGATTAATGTTACAATACACCTTTTCAACTTCAAGAAGACAGCGCACTGTACAAGTATTCGATATTAGTATAGAGTAGTATACACGTGCAGTGTTCGAAAAATTTATATTACGAATTACATCGGAGTGTTGTTGTCACATGAATGATAATATTAAGTCTTGATGATTACTTTTTTATGGGAAAAAATGAAATGTCCCCTACATAAGTTATCGATCATCCAATCTAAAAAGTAACGCTCGAGCGAAAAAGTTTTTATACCAAAAGTTGAACTCCATTGTGTGAAACAGTTTCAACAAGCGTATATATTTTTTACTGCCCCAGCCAGGTGCACATCGAATGAAATTTGATTTTTCTGTAAAATGACATGTACGTCGCGAGCGTTTTGCCGTCTCATCGCCCTTTTTTGCTTCTACGCGAAAATTACATTATCCAAGAAATAGTACTGCATCATTATTAAAAACTTTTTCAAACGCGATAATTCAATCTCGTTTACGGCACTACCTTTTTGAAAAGAAAAAAAAAACTGCATTCGTCATCCACGCAATTAAAAATAGTTTTTTGACGGAACGGCATATATATATAACAAGTGAGCTTTTTTTAAATGAAAAAGCTTCTTTTTTCAAAAGCTCCCTCGTACACAAGCTCGATTTTACGACCGCGTGCGCGCTCTTTCTCTCTTGTTCTATGCTAATTTTAAAAATATTCCTCAGACCGTTTTGTTGCGCGGCCATCAATTTTTATGTGAGCACTAAATTTTACTCGAGCGCTGAAAAAAAACGTTATACTAAATCAAAAAACCTCTGCTAACTGAAATAGCAGAATAGCAGTATGCTTTCTCAAAGATTATTTAAGGAAATCTAGATAATACTAGCATGTTCATTATTTGATTTGGAAATTTGCATCGTTGCAAAGCTTTCTGTTTGAGAAAGCAACAAGTTTTGTACAACCGTTGCGGTCGAAAATAATAATAATAATAATAATACAAAATTTTCATCAAACCACCATCAGGCCTTTCCGTCGTGCAACTTGCAAACGAATCCGCGAGCGATCCCGGGAAACATGCACATGCGAAATCGCCGCCGGGCGCGTCCGTACATATAAGGTGGACCGGGACGTCAAACGACCTCGTTGCAAGTCAAATTCTATCCGCTCGCGTTAAGCCGGTGCGCGACTGAAAATGCATCGGATGGAGAGGATGCGCGAGCGGTCTTCTGAAACGCACCGCAGCATCTTCCTGTCGGGAG
>UCQR01102909.1:0-12283 GCA_900474235.1 Cecidostiba semifascia | reverse complement strand
CTTTTCTCACACTCTTCACAAACCAATTTTTTTACACTAAGAAAATGAAAAGCACATTTAAATCGATTAATTATATATTATATATTTCTCCTTAAATTCTGGTTTTACCAGTTTAGCATGACTCCAACCATCCATCCTCATTTAATATGGAAATTATAAACTTAAAAAAATAATAAAGCCGTTAAAAAGAGCAGGCGCGACATTATCCATAAAAGTTAATGCAAAAATAGACGACGAACGAGGCAGTCGTAGCCCTCTATACACTGGCCATGCGCGCTTAAAGCCTGTTTACCGATCTTTGTTAGAGAGCAGGAGGCTGCTGCAGCAGCGTCTACCGCGTGTAAGCGGATATAAACTTGGTCGATGCGTGTTTCGCGAGTTGTGTGCTCTCGCGGGAGGATATTTCTAACTCCCGCGCAGCAGTGTTTACGGGCTTCGCGGTCGTCGCGCCGGCTAAATTCGGGACTCTTAATACGCACCGTGTACAAGCTAACGCCGCTGGACACGCGAATGCATTCTGCTCGGGCGTCAATAACGACGAGATGCTATGAGTGCACCCACGTGCTGCTGAGCCGACACTTCTGAGAGACCGCTTTTTCATTAACCGCCGCTATAATTATTCTAGACGCCGGATTTATCCTGTTAATTTGTCGGGCGAGAGGAGTACGCGCCGTATTCAATTTTGATGATGTTGTTAAAGTATAACCGAGGGAACAGAGAAGGTCTTACGCCAGGCTCGAAATTATTTCTGACGTTGATGATGCGTCGTTGTCTGATCTTTCGTTTTTTAGTACGCGTGACCGAATTTCTAATCATTCATCTAAATAGAGCCTGATGAACTAGAAAACCAGAGTGTCCATCGCCAAATCAGCATACTCACTACAGAATCGTATGATAAAAAGAATTCTTACAATAACGCACCGAGAAAAGCCGAAAATTTCTCTCGCGAGCAATAATAATCCACCGGACTGTCTCTCTCTACCGGCAGCTATTTTTGTCGAGTGAGTGCGAAGTGAGTTGTGATACTCTCCTCCTACTCCTCGTCTAGCAGTCGCGTACAACTGTCTGTCGGCATAGCGGTAGCGGCGGCGGCGGCGGCGGCGGGAGAGATGACGCTTATGTTTAGATTCGAGAATTCGCGAATCTTTCCTCCCACTCTGCGAGGAATGCCCCAAGCCGGCCAGCAGCAGCAGCAACGCGTGCAGGGTGTCAAATTACCGTCATCAAAGCTCCATTTTCTCTATATGCCGTTCGTCGTCGCGATTAATGGACCTGCATTTTTCCTCAGAATCCAGGCAATGTCGCCGTCAAGATATTGCACGGATTGTTGGCTTTTTTCGGACACTCATCTTTAATACACAAACTGATGGTCGATATACGTATCGAATAAAATAGAAATCTGAAAATAGTTTGACATTGCAAAATCACTCGGCTGCTGAATATAATACGTGATAAACTGATGTGAGCGAACTTGCGAGAATATACATTTTTTGCGCTCGCTGTCGCGTCCATTTGTCAAGTGTCATGCATTATTCCGTGCCAAACAAACATATCGACTCTCTGCCAAATGCAAAATTCATAAGCGGGACTTGTGTTCGCAAAATCCAAATTCATCTCCTCCGCTTGGTCTACCGCGAAAAAAAAAAACATATAGCAGTAAATCCGCGATGACTTTCGACGAGGTAATTATAGGCCCGCAAGGAGTGTTAATGCATTAATTTACACGTCAGTACCGAGAGAAATTCGCCAGAAAGGGTGTAATAATAAGCGTCGCGTCGATTGAAAAATGCCCGCTACCGCGAAAGCTTTCGCGTATATACACACACGAGATATAGGTCGAACTAGGGGACGGAGAGTAGCACGTATTATAATGGTCTCGCGCAGCAGCTCTCGTCCGATCATTTGTAGTTGAAGCGCGGCCAAGTTTCGATATATACTCTCCGGCGAGACTCAATGAGGTGAGGCAGCGGAGATTGTATGCGCCGAGCTTAATTAAGAATTAATAGCCAGGGCCCGTTAGCCGCGAATTAGCGCGTGTATATACCTACCAAGCAGCTCCCTCTCGACGATGTAAACGCACCGTTTCGCGAGTGATGCGCCCTGTACGAGCTCAACATTCTAATTGAGCGACTAATATGATGTAGTCCGAATTTCGAGATTATTTTCGATGATTATTAAGGATGATAGTTTAAGGAAAAATATATAGGTGAAAAGGAAAATGCGGTTGTTTGAAAGCTTTCTTTGAGTTTGCTCAAAGTAAAAAGGGAGCTAAGATAAAATGAGGTCAAACAATGCAAAAAATTAATTTCTCTTGCTTCGGCCCCCTCGAGCTGTATGCGTTTTCTCGTAATTTTTAATTACAACGAGTCTTCTTGAAAGGAAGCAGCTCAGCTCTTCAAAACTTCAAACTTTGTCCTGCAAAACTATTCCTAAAAAAATTGCCTTCGTTTTATAACTTACCAGTATCAACAATGCTCTATTCGTGGAGCATCCGACACTCCGCTACCACTTCCGCAAAGCACTCGGCCAGTAAAAATTAAACTCACTCTCGCCGAGAAACACCCGAAAAACCATTAAGGCTACGCGATACCCACGCCGGCACACAATTCCGACCCAATAATCCTCGGGGCTGCATTCCACGTCTTTGTTTAACCTCCTCCATCCAATCGCTTATACCTACAGCGCGTCGTCGGCACGTCCGAGGCGTCGGCTCGTATAAAGCGGACTTTCTCTCTCCTCGTCCCGGACCGCTGCGCCGGACATTATCGCCGGCCGCGCACGTCCTGGATCTCCTCTCCGAGAGCTTCTCCGATTCCGGCGAGAGAGAGAGAGAGAGAAAACGTTTTCTTTATGAACGGTAATTCGTCGCACGCGTCGCAGCGAGAGAGGGAGAGAGAGCCTCACGTGACGTGCGACTCAATCTCTCTCTCGAGGGTGGATGGCTCTGTGGCGAAGCCTGCTCTTTTTCTTGGATTTTTCTCGCTTACGTATATAGTGCGCAGCTTCTTCTCGGGTTTATGTTTTGACAAATTAATAAGCGGCCTATCCGCAGGCAAGTATGTTGAGAGTATTTGGCCTGTGGGGTGTGAGATGACGAAATTGATGACTTTGGGTTGTGTGTATCTTGAATTTCGCGCGATAACGCTTCCTTATCTCCGACAATATTTTTGTGCATCTCCGCGTCCATCCTCGCGAAAACAAATTACCCGCTCGCAAAAATAATCCACAGCGTTATATATCTCGGCCATATTTTTATTATCAGCTCTCGAGAGCATCGATTTTCCTCAGCGCTCGGAACAGAGGAAGATCCGCTACGTACACACACTCACATTGTAGCCGGTAATGTGAGCAATAACCCTCCTTCCCGCCGGCAAAGAAAATATTTTTCAGTCCGAGATTGAATGAATTTTACAGGCGCCACAGCAGTAAAAAAAGCGCAGCTCCACAGTCCCGCGCAGGATTTTTCAGCGCGACAGCGGAGCCACTCGGCCTCGTAAAGTTATTTTGACTCAAACCCGTCTGCTACTCTGCAGCGCGGTGCCCATCCAATAACACTCGACTTTACGATCCCGCGACGCTACGCTACATAAAGGTATTGAATTAGAAGCGAGTTCAGCTTACGTCCATAGTTGGTCTCCTCTCCTCGTCGTGGTCTTCCGCGTGGCCCGAATATCCTCAGTTAGCCCAACCCATACCCGGCTGCGACGTCCTCGTATACGCTTCGTTGGTATCTTCGTGCTTTTTCTCTACGGGAAATGATGTAACAGTGAGCTTTTACTGCGCTGTTCGCGGAAAAAAATTCAAAGTTTCGATTCGACGTCGCACACTGAATATTCAAAGAGAGCTGACGTATCCCTGCACGCGACGAGTCTTTTTCTATAACGTACGTAATATCCTAGCTCGTCCAACAAAAAGAAAAATTCTCTTTTGACACAGTAGAGCTCCATTAAAATCTCCGCTATAGCATATACAACTTGATACACTACGCGTACTAGTCGGTATTATGCTGTCGACAGGACGCAAATGCAAATTAATTGCGCGAAAAAGCGCGGCCTAACTCTTCGCGATCCCCGAAAAACCAACAACAAACGCAAAACGAAATTAAAACCGCGCGCATTCATCCGCCGCCGCAGTAGCGCGCGCAACGAATCACGATATTCGCACACCGGCGACAACAGCGAAAGCTTTTGAGCTCTCTCCGCGGCTATCTGCGACCGCGTTACCATGACGCTCGCGCATAAAAGAGAGCCCCGATAATTACGCCTCGTAGTTGTATCAAAGTCTAGCGCGCGCGCGAGAGCCATGTCAAAGCGTCGAGATATAAATATTGATAACGCCCGCTCTCTCGCTCCGAGGAAACGATACAGTTTTAGGAAGGATGGCTGTCTCGCCATGGAAACGCGCGTGTGTCCTGTGGTCCCTTTGTCGGCGCTCGTTGCCTCTTTTTCTTTTTCGCGTGTCGATTTCTCCTGTCCGTCCATCCGACTTTTTCGTAAATACGAGGACCGACCATCGCTACCGCCGCGACGTGTATAACGAGCTTGCATCAGTGATGCGGTGAATGAGCTGCTCTGAGCTGTTTTTTACAAGGAGATTACAAAAGACGCGATTTGTAATTTTTTTTCTTCTTTTTTTCGATGATTCGTAATTAAATTTATCAATAGCGCATACAATTTGATTTCGACTAAAACAAACCAATTCCGAATTAGCGTCGAATTCTCGAATTTCAATAAATAGAGATCACCTCTAAATAATTCGAACCCACGTGGGTTTAAATCAACAGCACAGGTATTCATAGTTTCAGCTACAACAAACCACACTGCGAGAGCGTATAATTCAATGAAAGCCAACAATTTCACCGATCTAAACCCCTCAAAAAGCCGAAAAGAATCCGTTTCGAGCGAATCTCTCGCGTTCGCCCATAATAAACAATAGCCGCGCTGCATTGCACACAGAAAGCTGAGCGACGCGCGCGCTCGTCATAATTATACCCTCGTGGAATTCGATCCGCGCGAAATACGCCAGGCGCCATCTATAGCCACCAGCTCCTCCTGCTCTGCACACGCGAGCTTCAAACTTACCGCGGCTTTGTATGCCTTTCCCTCTCTCTCTCTCTCTGCTCACTCGCTGACTCGCGTTACTTGATAAGGTCCGAATTTTATATACCAAGCCAGTGTGGCGTAAAAGACGAATTAATTAAGCAACTTTTTTAATACCGACACGAGACGAGTCTCCTTTTTTTCCTGCTATATGATGGACGACGACGAGGAGGCGGAAAGTCGGTTAGAGCTCCGAGAAAAATTTCAGCGGGACGAGAGAATATCGCCGATGATTTTTTGGAGCTACTAGTATGGGTTTTAATTAAGCGAGTTATCGCGCGCGCTTTCTCTTTTTTTACACTTTTTTCCACCGGCGTGTGAATTATACAACTAATTCGATGAAATATGCGCTCGCGGAATTTATCGGTTTATCGAGCATGAGCTATATGTCCTATGAATATTCCGATCGGTTTTTCATTTTTTTTTTTTTTTCATCTCACTACTCTCTACCGGGTATTACACTGTCGGTGAACTTTAACGTCACGCGCTTTTGAGCTCTTTTTCGAATATTAACTCATTTGCAGTCGCGAGCGACAAAGTCCCATTAAGCACGAAACTCGGCATGAAACTTGTTGTAGAGAAAGAAAATGACACGAGCGACGTTCCCAACACTCGAGAGCAGAAATCGAAACGAGCAATCGTCCTTATCTCACCCTTGCTCTCAAAAGCAATATAACCAGACACGCATACATATAGACAGAGAGTGAAAAAAAGCATCAGCCGCCGCGGGCAGCACATAACCGCAAGACGACGCGATGAAAAAAAATGATCCTCGGGCACGAAGCCCTCCATACATATAACCGTTGTCAAAGCAAAACGGATATTAGAGCCGACACGGGTCGCGTGCGCTGCTCGCTCTCGCGTGCCTTTAATTGTTTAGCGGGGGGGTTACGCTTCGCCATAAATTACCATCCGACGGCTCGTCATTCCTCCCGACAGCCGTACAAAACGCCGTTGACACCCTCCGAACGATTACACACGTGAACCACCGCCGCCGCCGCCGCCACTCGATGCCGTCGAGTCCCTAAATTTCGTATAGTTTTGTACAACACACTCTTGCGAGCTTTGGCTCTTGTGACGTGTATACGCGAGAGACAGCGAGGGCTAATTTTACCTAAGAAGCTGAGAGGCTCGGGTTATGCAGACGAAGCTGCTCGTCATATTTCTCGCGGGCGACGTCGCGTTGAGGGTGTCGTTGTGTTGCGACGAGCTTTAGTGCGGAATTCCTTCTTTTTTTTATCAAGATGAGCTGCTTCTGGAGCAATGCCTCTGTTCGCAGAAGCAGCAGGATTATTAAGTAACGCCGAGCGATTGAAGCTCGTTAACGTTGATAATTCATCGCTTTAATTTTAATCGCTCGCAAAGCTCATCACAGCTGCGAACTTGCGGAGATTATTAAGCTCGTCGAGAGCGAGAGAGAGAGAGAGAGAGCTTTAATGGCGCGAACTCGACACAGAGAAATATTCAGGAAGCCGAATTGGCTGTGCTCTCGCGGGAAAGGGGAAAAAATTGGAAACTCCCAAGGCGCTCTCGACAATTATAATTCCGGAGCCTCGCGCGTTTACGGATTCTGAAAGACGATGTGCTATACGAGATTATAAGCCTGGCAAGAAGCTATACAGCCTCCCTTTTCGTCGCGCGGAATGTCGAGTGTCTGCCGGCACGCTGACGACGTTGACGTAACGCGCCGGCAAAGGCTGCAAAGTCTCGGCCCTCATCTCTCCCGCGACTACGTCCCATTGAATGTATAATAGAAATTTCGCCGTATGAATAATAAGGCAATGATGCATAAAATAAAAGCGACGCTGCGCGTCTATATCTCTACTCCTCCTCGTCTTCGCCGTATACGTCGTAAGCCGCTCTATTGCGTTCGAGTGTAACGCAATAAATAATGGACGGGGAGAAAGAGAGAGAGAGTCGTCGTCCGCCTCCTCCTCGATCTTCTTCCGTCTCGCGACTGGCTTTTCGCTCGGCGCAAGCGGCGGGGGCGTGTACGTATATAGAGGTGTACTAGTAGTCGCGTGTGCGTATACGCGTTCTGCAGGCCGCGCCGATGAAATATTCACGGCTTGTAATGGTCTGGAACGCCGAGTCGCCGCCGCAAATCTACTCGTCGTCGTCGTCGTCGTCGTTGCGCTGCTGCTGCTTCCCTTCTGTCGCTCTATCCCGTGTTCTATAGAGTCGATGGTCTGTCTTGACGACGTCGAGGGAGTTGACGCTCACGGGTGATTAAAGCAGCTATGCGAACAATCCCGATGTCTTCCATTTGGACTAGAGATCTAGTTGAATGTCGCGAACTTTTTTCTTCTTCAAAGTTTTGATTTATACCTAATAGAAGAGCATATAGCAATTGTCCGAATTTCTTCAATGACGAATACTCCGGAATCCAAATCGACGATGATCAGTTCTCGAATCAAAGGAAGCACAGCCCGTCGCGTTGGCTACCGTCCAAATAACCGCAGCAGAGAGACACTGCAGACGCACAACCTGGCCATTATACACATCGTGCAACTATACCGGCTCTTCTTCCCTTCATCCATATACGCAGAGATAGCTACGCAGCAGCTCTTCCAGCAGCAGCAGCGCCGCGGCATAAATCAGGACAATTAGTTGCCGGTGGCGTTCCTCTACTCCACCTTGGCATATACCTAGTTCCGTTCGCGGCCAATTTATACGCGTTGCCTAGCTCTTGAGAAAGAGAAAGAGAGAGGAGAGAGAGAGAGAGCACGCGTGGAAATGCGATGCAACGGCTCGATATTTATGGAGGCGCGACTGCAGGCTCTTCTTCTTCATTCATTCATTCGCTGATGGTCACCTCTAGCTCGAGATTTACAGCGTCTCGTCGTGCGGATCGGAAGTTGAAATCGTTTAGCTCGAGAAAGAGAGAAATAGTCGGCCACTGAAAAGTATACGTCGCGCGTACATTATGCAAGATGTAAATATTGACAAGTCGTCGTCGGAGCGCGAGAGCACTGTGTTGATTTTCCTCGTCGCGGCTGCTACTGTACAAGAGTCTCTCTTGCTTGCTTGTGCGAGGATGGATTTGATTATTTGCCAGACGGCAGCTGTGTGCGCGCGCGTGTGAGCCAGAGGGAAAATTATGGGCCGCTGTTATAACAGAGAGCGGGAGGTCATTTCTAGAGGTTGTAATGCAGCGTTTGAAGTTCTAATTGTTCGGCAGTCGCTACTGCACGACAAGGGAGCGAACCATTAAGGGATGAATGAGTGTCTTTGTGCGCACTGCTATCCAGTGCGGAAGATGATGGAACAGCGCACACTTGGGAGGTGATGTCGGCAAAGTAACATTGGTCTGTTTACTATGGAAAAATAATTTTTTTTTTTTTTTTTGCGCGACCGCTTCCTTCTTGCCCAAAACTTATAATTATACCCCGAGCTATTTATGTGAAAGCGCGAAGGCGCATAAACCAAGCTCGCAGAAAAAAAAATGTCACGCGGCGACGCTATTACCGAGCACGTGCCACCCTAATGGGCTGTATAACATCCTCGCTGACAATTCTCGCGCATGACTCCATCCTCTCTCGCGAGCAATCCCATCGTTCACCTCTATGAAATAATGCATCCGCGAAGAAAGAGCACCGCCTCCAGTCCGCGCGATATCCATCTTTCACCTGACGCGCTACATATACGTATACGCTGCTATATACTTCTCGGCCCGGAGAGAGAGAGAGAACAAAGAGAGAAAGTAAAAGTATCGTGTGCGCGCATCGACGGAAAGTTATCGAGTGCGATCCGCGCGCGACGCCGGCGGCGGGCCATCGTCAATCTTGTTCATTGCGTAATTGGCTGCACAGTGCTGCCCTCCGTCGGAGTCTCTCTCTCTCTTTCTCTCTGTGATCTGCCAATTTCGAGTGACGAATGGGTACGACTTGCAGCAGCAGCAGCAGCAGCAGCAGAGAGACATGCCTAAACTTAGCCTGCGAGTGCACTGCACGATCCGTCTGACAGACTGTATGTCTCTTCTTTTTGTTTTCTCGCGGCTCTCTCGGACCTTCTCTCTAATTCGCCGACTTCTCTCTGTGTAGCTTCTCGCTTTTGACCTTTTGTGCAGTGTGTTACTACTGCGCGGAGACCGTAAATTCATTCGCGCCTCGACCGGTGTTTAATGCCATCTACTGTGTAGACGCTTTTCTTTATTTTCCTCTGTCCAATGCGCTAGTCGGGACTCGATCGTAATTCTGTGCTAACAAATTTTCCCATTTGTTACGCGGCCCGCTCGACACTTTTTTAATTTTTAAGCCCACGTGCAGAATTTTCACTTTGTCGATAATGCTCTGTTCGGTTTAAACAATTCGACGAAAAAGTGTGTGCCCTTGTATAATAATTGCCATCCGCAAAGAGCAGAAGCAGATTATAATTTTGCTGCAGTAAATTTATAAAGCCGTTTTAATTATTGCGCATTGCAAGCTGTGCGCATTACGAAATGTTCATGCTTTTATGATTAATCCTCTCTTGTGTGTTCCGCCGCGTGTTTATATCGTACATTTCCGCTGAAATACCGTTAATGTCGTTTATTGGCATTCATCTTTTTGTATAATTTCCGACTGCGGCGAATGCAACGTATTCCTTTTGTATACTACTGTCATATTATACCGCTGTTTGATGTGAATTATATTCGAAATCGAAAAATTCGGCGCACCTGGATGCACTCGCGCATTGTATTTCGATAAAATATGATTTAATTTTGAATTATAAATAACGCATGGAAAGTACATTGTATGCGAGTTTTGATGCAAGCTATCTCTCTGAAATGTTATTGAGCGAAGTATAAATCAACTAATTCCATTAAAAGTCAATTACATTTATTCGAGATAGTCACCACCGCGACTATCGCGAATACACCACCCCCCGGATACAAATCGATAGAAAGCTCCTCTTCGATAGAAGCACGTGTGCATACTACCCCATAGTACCTCCCGCGGTCTCAGGGCGATTCTTTTGTCGCGTGACGTCTCGCCGTTAGCATCCCGTGCAGCAGCAGCAGCAATCGTCCTTACTGTCGAGCTCAAAATTAGAAATCGCCGACGATCGATTCCACCGTGCAATGATTCATAAAAAATCGCTTTCGTATATGATATATCTCCTCAACTTAATAATATGGAACTTTGCATTAGTGCCTCACACACAGAGAGAGAGCAGCGACGTCGAGTCATCCCTCGCAGAGTGCGCGTTAACAGTCTCTCGAACTCAACCCTGCCGCGCTTTTATCTCGCGCGCGCCTTTGTTCGTCGTCGGCGCGCACGTTTGAGTAACAAATCAAGCCCGCGCGCGCTCTGAATTGCTCTCCGAACGTACAAAAGCCCGAGTTTTTTTTATCGCGCGAACGCTCGCGTCAACAGCGACGAAAAAGTAGTCGGTTTATCGCCAAAGTTTCTCGCCGCGCGCCGGCCGAGCGAGAAAAAAAAACGAAGGGGACGCACGAACACTACTGCTATATGCACCTATATTTTTCCCGAAATTCATAAATATCCCCGAGAATTCGTGAGGGGACTCTGTAAAAAAGAGAGACAGAGAAAGAGAGAAAGCACGTATGCGTATATAATACGCGCGCGAAATCGTTCGATCAATTTGTGTAATTCCAGTCGGTGATGTGCATGGGAGGGTGTATACATACGATCTGACGCGTAAGCATTATAATACGGACACGCACACACGTTAGGAGAAAGAGGAAGAGAGATCGTAATCGCTCGAGCCAAGCAAACTTTTTATTACTCGCGATCACGAACTGCCGCGTGCGATATCCCTCTGTCTTTTTCGCTCGATCTCGCGCGCGCGCGCGCGCGCGCACACACATACAGACCGTACACGTATATACATCAGGCAATAGCCGTATAGACTCGAGTTCAGTGAACGACGATCTATAGACAGAGTAGTTACTTTCGAGGCTCCCCGTGCGACTATGAGAACATATGCTTCCAAGCCGCTATATATACAGTGTATACAGTATATACATAGGACGCATAGCGCCAAGCGTAAATACCGACGAGCGCCGAGATCAATTTCGTATAGTTTGTCGGTTGTATATAGCCGGGTTATATACTGTTGCTGCAGCAGTATGCGCTCGCGAAGCGAGGAAGTGTATATAAAGAGTATGCTCGCGAGCTTTTAACGCGCGAGCACAGATAAAGATTCTTTTTACTGCGCCGCGGGCTCGTTTTTATTGACGCTCGGCCGCGCAGCTTTTCTTTGCATATTATATTCCACAGCATCAGCCATCGTCTGCTGAAGGGATTATAAAAATTGCATACGGTATAAAGAAATAACGCGAGCTTCTGCAGACTACGGGCATATTATCTCTTGTGCGCATGAAAGATTCAGTGACGGGATAACGAGTCTGCGGGGCCGTCGCGCGGCGAATATGTTATAACGCGCCTCTTGTTATTGACTTACAAATCGGTCGATTATATTATACGCTTATACACTTGACGGTTTAAATCGATAGAGTCAACAACGTTCTCTATAGCCTCTATATATACCATATACATCGTCGCCGTTTTTACTATGTATATATATACGCGGCGATCTACTAATCAGGCCGAGTTTGCTTTTTCAACCGGTTATTATAACACTGCACACTAGCAGCAAACAAAGCGAAACGCACTACTGCATCCAAGCGCGAACTTTATCAACGCGCGGCTGCAGTGTAGAGCTCAGCTCTCTCGCTCTCGGCTCCACCCCCATAAAACTTTCACGCCGTCCAAATATTAAACACCTAAGTACCCAGCGCAGCGGCAAGTAGATAAAAGCTCGCTTCTATCTCGCGCAAAAAAAAAAGAGCAAACGGCGATTGCTCGCAGACAGTCTCTGGTACATATACTATATGTATATACAGCGCAGTAGTAGCTATACTGGGTATAGCGTCTGGCGCGCGATAAGCAAGATAAAGCTCGGCCGAATGGCGCACTGCAGTAAGTGTTAATAATTGAAATAATACAACAACGAGAAAGAGAGAGAGAGAGAGAGAGAAAGAGCGGATTAGTCTGCGCTGCGAAAATGGCTCTCGAGCTCTCGCGCGCGTTTTCGGAAGATCGCGGGGGCGGAAAGAGAGAGAGAGAGAGAGAAAAGCGGTTTCTCTTGCTCCGAGAGAGCTCTAAGTGGAAAGTAACGGGCGCTGCTTACGTTAATACTCGCTCCTGTGTGCGTAGAGAGAGAGAGAGAGAGAGAGA
>UCQR01102907.1:0-12770 GCA_900474235.1 Cecidostiba semifascia | reverse complement strand
CATGTGCACACATACACGTACGCGCTCACGACGAAGAAGAAAAGGGCGTTTACGCGGCGAACGAGAGCTACGGCAAAAGTGCCGGGCATGTAGAGCTAGCTACGCGCGCGTTGGGATATAAAACCGACGACTCGCTCGCTCGCTTTTAGTGTCCGGCTCACCTGCTCGCTTGGTGAGTATAGCGCGCGCGTAAAACCGAGAGAGAGAGAGAGAGAGAGAGAGAGAGAGAGCGAGATGGAGTTGTCGGGGCGGGCGATAACGAGAAAGCTCGAGCGCGAGGTGTGGTTTCCGGGGCAGGAAGTTAGAGGCTAGTTGGGAAATATGGAGCTGCTCGCGTGTGTAATGATGAATTTAATTTAGCGCCACTGTGTGTGCAGTACGTATAGCGTGTGCAGAGTGCTCGCGCTGTGAGTCTCTTGCAGGTCGAGGGAAAATTATGTGGAGCAAGAGAATGAGAGAGGAAGATAGGGAAATTACAGGTGCGCCAAGAGAGACGGCTATTTCTGGGGAAATTGATGGATGCGTCGCTTTTTTTAGATTGATCGCAGCTGCGCGACGGGGCTGTGATTTTCGATTTAATTGGGGACGATGATATGAGGATGTTGAGAGTTGCTTTTGCGCTGCAGTATAGTATATTGTTGAATTTGGGTTTATTGAACTCGATTGTTGCATACAGCAGCGCTGAGAAGTATTATAATACAATATTGATATCTTGTGCGCAACAGCGAATCAGTAATAATTGTATACAATTCTGGCATCGATACTGATATTATTAAGCACATGTAGCATACAATGCATAATGCATTCGAACACTGCTTGATTAATCATTTCCGTTATACTCGTGTGCAGAGTGGATGAACTATTTGGAGGAAAACAAAATATACCCTTTAATTTACTCCATAGTCAAAATCACGTACAAATAATGGGTGTGTATATGCACGCACAGCGATGTTGAAGAACTGGATTCCCGAAAATAAATCAAATTTCTCCCCCGCGGTGGGCATCGCAACGCATTCGCAACTATCGATATTCACAAATAAATGAAGCACACATAGCACACAATATCGACGATTGAATTACATTGCGGTCCATGCTAATTACCTTGGCGACAAAACACAGGCAGGGCACCAAATAAATTGCGCGCGTCGCGCAAACACACACACACAGGATGTTCATGCAAATCTATTAAATATAATTAAATAACAAATGCATCGTCGGTAGCCAGCGCGGCGCTATATCCCATCTTCCAATTAATTCAAAAACAATAAAATCAATCGGCATTGCGCGCGCGCTCGGGAATAATTAATTTCCGATTTTCGAGAGCTTAAAAATTTTATCATTATCGCTCTTTCTCTCTATACATCTCTCTCTCGGAAACTCATTAACATACATTCATCGATGCGCGACCAGCTCCGACAAGGAATTATTTATTCGTTCGTTTCTCATCGATGAGCAGTGACGACAGTCTTTTCATCAATTTCTAAAGTGTCCCATCGCCCTGATTGAATTTCCAAGCAGTGTATAGACTCTCCCGACGCATATTCCGTTAATCCTTTCGGCGCTATATCGCGCGCGCTACAGCAGCGGCGAAAACGAACGTGCCAACTTTTCGACTGGAAAAATGAGCTTGGAAACCTTATAAAGGACGATGATGATTCAGCTCGTGAATATAATATCAGATGTGTTTTCTACAAAATTGAAATCGAATATTTTTTTTGTATAGTTCAATCGTTTTTAAGCAAATACATGCGATATATATTATCAATTACGCATGAGGGTTTTAAAGCCGAACGATAACAAGGGCTAATACACTTCTTTTTCCTTCGGCGAGAGCTACGACGCTTATATTGTTTTTATCGAACACATATCGTAACTCACGTTATCTATCTCTTTCTATATTTTTATTCGACTTTTACGCGACTTCGGGACGGAACACATTTTCCTCGATTCTTGCACTCGTGCAAAAGAGCAGAGGGGAGGATTATAAATCTCGCTGAACGGCAATTATTAAAACGCATAAATCTCGTCTGAATTTTAAGAACCGAGTAAGAAGCTGACAGCCGACGACTATGCGGAGGCGATCATGGCGATGCGCCGCTCAGCGACTTTCCTTTTAACGGAACGACGTGAAATATATATCCACACTTTTTTGTCTTATCGGTGACGACGACTGTGTGTAGTCGATTAAAATTACTCATGGAATCTGAGAGAATAACTTATCTCGCTTGTGTGGGAAAACTTTTTCTTTCGTCGGTCATTCAAGCATTCGCTTTCATTTATGTAATTGATTTATTGGATAATTGAAAAACAACTAAAAAATACGCGCACACACACACACAACAGGTCAAGAAATCCCGACAGTCGTCGTCCGCAAAATCCGAGTAATTAAGCCTGAAATAAATCCGCCGGCCGGGGTTTCCTCTCGACTTTCGATCAAAATTAAAATTAAAAGGCGCCAGCAGTAGCAGCAGCCATCAGAGACACAAAGCCAGAGAATAGGATAATCCCGCGAGTCCGCACAGCGGCGGGGCGATCGAGGCGAAAGGTTAAGCGCGCGAGCCGACCGTCACTCCGAGAGAGCCATTATTAATCAGCCGCACCACAGCTCTCGCCGCCGCTCTCACACTCACCGAGCGAGTAATTTAATCCGTTTCCCAATATTCCGTGTAACCCGAGCTACTTCGTATTCGCTCTCTCTCCTCCCTATATATACACACATATATATATATATATATATATATACCCCCGTCTTCCTCTCTCGCGTACGTCCGCCCATTTCAGACTCTATTGACCAATAATCATGGGCTATTTGCACTTCGGCTACTATACTGAGATAATCGTGATGTCTTTTTGGCTTTTTGTTGGTTCTCCGGTGGCCGCTTCAAAAGTCGTAACTTTTAATCACGTTGATCCTGTAAATAAAAAAAAAAAAGGAACAAACTTTGCGAGAGCGGGAAAAATATTTCCCTCATCCCTTATCACGCATTTACAACTTTCCGCAGCTAGTACATATAGCCAGCCGGCTGTAATTGTTTTTCGAACGCGCAAGCACGCTCCAGTGTATACACAACTTTTACCCACGAGGATCGGAAGAGATAAAAGAGCTCATTTACAGCACGCAACTTTTTGAAATGCGCGCGCATTTCGAATCCTTTTACGCTGCCAAACTTTTTCATTTCCCGCGCCCTCGTATAAATGCCTTCAGGGGTGTGGAGCGGGTATTTAAAAATTAGCGCACCGCCGGCACTTTGGCTGATTTTTTTTTTTTTTTTTTTTTTTTTTTGAAAGCGCGGATATGCAAATACAAGCTGCTGCTGCAGCCGGTGTGTTCTATCGGGAGGACGTAGTTTTTTTCGCGAGTGCACTTCAAAGAATTTATATACTATACCCTCGCTCTCGTTTTGCCTGCGAATATGCAAATGCAGAGTGTGAGAGAGTCAACGACTCTATCGGCCAACTGATTTTGATCTTCCTTTTATTTATCGCATATATATATATATATACATTTCCGTGGAATCAATAATACGCCAGTAGCTCACACACATACAATTCATTTCCTATATACTTCCCCTGGCTGAAAGTAGTGTGCTTGCGTGCCTTTGCACGGAATTATTTATATTTCTTAACTGGTACGCCCACATATATGCAGGTGTGTATGTGTATATACAGCGCACACATACACATACACATGCGCTCACACGACAAAGCGCGTGCAAGTTATGGGGCCGAGGTATTTGTTGAAGCTATAAGTTATGATCAATAAACGTCAGGCGTCGCGCACGGCGACTTTATTTTACGATATCGCCTATCTAAATACACCGCTGTTCAAGGCGCTTTCTCTATATAATACTAGCACACTCGCATATATATACACACACTCGAAACGCGATATATTTCGCGAGCTTTTGTGCAGAAAAATCGTGCCCGGCGGGATAATTATATGCAAACGGGACACAAAAGCTATGCAGCTGCACTTGCTGTTTTGACAAGTTGCGAGCTTTATGTATTATTGCGCGGCGGGAAAAAGAGGCCAATTTTAAAAATAAGACTACCTGCTACTGTGTGTATATTGTTAAAAATATCAATGAAAGGTCGCGAAAAGTTTCGAGAACGGTAACAGTTTAGAAAATTCCAAGCGGACTGCAACAACTTTTATGCAGTTTATAGTTGTAGGGCTGTACATAACTTTTTAAATGAATTAAAAAGTACGGTTAAAAGCCTTTTAAAATGCAAAGTTTGCTCTCTAGCGCTACCAAAAAGCTTATAGCTTTCAGAAATAAGGATCTAAAGCCCTTTGCACACTGGTTATATAACGAGCTCCTCTTTCTCCGCAGGCAGCGGTCCAGAAATTGACTCATCAATAAATTGCAGTTTATCATAATGCTTTTAGCTTGTTATTATACGTCAAAAGACGCTATATACAGTGTAATATGTCCAAAAACTTATGAGATCAAAAGATAGCATTAATGAGCATCTAAAAGCAATACGTCTTAAGAATTCTCACTCAATCATTCAACCGGAATACAAAGTTAAAAATCCTAATAGGTTTTTCCGTTTTGAAACTCAAATCCCCGGGAAAACAATAACAGGTGGAATATCCGCATATCTCGAAAACTCTCCCGGCATCAAAACCATTCGTATTTCCGGAACGCACATATGTATACCCGCATCTATGCGCTTCTATCTCTCCGTATATCTGTTACGACTGCATATGCCATTACACCAGAAGGCGAAATCACATCAGGGCCGTCGTGCCTCCCCATATACGCGAAATCTCAGTGCGAAATATCGCAAGGCTTCTTCTTCTTCTTCTCCTCTCTCATGTCGTCCCGAGAACTTTCTCCATCTCGAGCTCAATATCCCCAGTTTCTTTTTTTTTTTTTTTTTTTTTCGTCGGCGAGAAAGAGAAAGACAAAGGAGGCCAATAGCGGCTCCGAAGCCAATTCCTCGGAAAATCACGCACGACTTCGAGATTCGCAAGTTCCCTAATGCACGCCCTGTGTTTCAAGAGAGAGAGAGAGAAGCCTCTCTCTATGTTCGGGGGTCGAAGAGAGAAAAGCAGAGAAGAAAAATGCCGTCTTGAGAGTGGCTGATATGTATATACATATACACCTACACGTACACACAAGCAGCCCCCTGAAATGAAAGCCAAGAAAATCGGAGAATCCCAATATAAGACACACACCACGCGAGAGGGTCGGCTGCGCGGGCGAGGGCGCAGAGAAAAAGAGAAATACGAGTATAGGTGGTGTGTGTGCTGCAGTATAGCACACACGATAATACCGAGTTTTCATTACGACGCAGTCAAAGGGAGAGAGAGCCGCGGCGTCGAGATTGAAAGATCGCGCGGGAAATTGAAGTTCGGTTTTGAGTTTTATACAGCCCGACGTAGCCTCGCTCTTTTTCCGCGGCGACGGCGCGGGCGGCCTTTGCCGAACTTTTTTTTTCCACGCAGATTTGTAAGCGGCGCGCGCGCGCGCGTCAATGGAAGAGTGGAATTGGCGTTTTGCGAGAATCATTTTTTTTTTGCAGCTACTGCTACTGCTGCTGCATATATAGAGTGTATATACTCGTGCTATATGGCTTTGACCGCGATGGATCCTACGCAAGGGGGATTAATCTCGGAAATTTTGAAGGAATCGAGAGTTATCGGAATTAGTTTTTGCGTTTCAGCAGATGAAAGCTTTCGAATTGATTTCGATGCTGCTGCTGGATTGGTTTCGAGAGCAGGAAAAAAAAATGTGAAACGACGCGGTGTATATAACGCTGCGCGCGAAATAAAAGCCAGATGAGTGCGCGCATTCGTTTTCTTCGAAATAGCTACTATCGAATTTCCCTTTCATACTCTACGCAACGTTATTCCTTTTGCTTTTTTGCCATCGATAAAGTTGGCAATTCACTTGTAATAGATACGTTTGGATTAACAAATCGTACGTCAATTAAATACTCAAGCGTAAAGTACTGTCTCTCTACTTCGGGGTGGAAAGGCGTAATTCTCTCTCTCTACTGTCTCTATACGAGAAATAACAGTTATCTGCGCAGAAATAGCCCCTCACGCTCGGACCAAAATAAGATAAAGAATCACGAGCGCGCGCGCGAAAGAAAGAAAGAAAGTCAGTGATGTGACACACGAGGCGGGAGCGACTAGCCAGTCTAGGAGAATAAGAGCAAGACGCGAATTTCGCCGCTGGTGGAAAACGATCTGCTAAAGCCTCGACGCGACTACGTGACCTTTTCCAACCCCTTCTATACTTCACTCGTGGAAAATGGAACGCGAGAGCGAGACGTGCACACGTTGTTATATGTATATATATACACATGGTCTCGGCCGAGGATCGCGTGTATTATACGTCGGCAGCCATTACGGCTCTCGGGCCAGTGCCGCCGCTACCGAGGATTTATCGGTCGGCGCGAAACTTAATCGACTAATTTCGCCGCTTTTTATTTTTCACGGACGATTTCCGGTGGACTTGTTATTCCACGCTCCGAATAGTCGCAGATGTATCGGCCCGAGGAGCCGAGCGGATTTTCCTCGGTTACTTCTTTTTGTCGTCGTCGTCGTCGTCGTTTCGCCTTCCTCTATACTATACCGGCATTTTCTGCGCGCAGCGAAACTGCATAGTTCGCTAATGCGATTATAATCGACTGATGGCGGAGAGGTAGAAAGAGCAGGAGAGAATTCTTGGATCGGGGATATGGTCGTAAAAATTTTTAATTCGAACGTTTATCGCTTTGCTTAATCGCGTAGTCATCTGTTATAAATATAAAAGCTTCACCTGGATTTTCGCACGCAAATGCAGCTTTCAAGAATAAGTCGGCAATCTCGTTATTATAACATATAGTTCTCACCTGAAACAAAAATGAAATTCGACAATTAATAATCGTTTCATTGAAACAACAATTTTTCTGTTATTTTACTAAAAAAAACCGGAGTAAACTTTGTATAAACTTCGTTATTTATTCGTCGACGAACGTCTGATTTACTTTTACGATAATTTCACTGCTGAGCGAAGGTACGAACGTCCGTGAGAAAAATTGAGAGATATCTCCGGCCGATATGATTCAAAAGAGAAGAATTTATCGATATACGCAGTATAGCATATCCGTATACATACATACACGTTAAATTACTCCACTATTATACGCGCGTTTTATTTCGCACGTGAGGAATCAACAATTAATACGACGTACACAGCTCGAGCTGCGAACGAGAGGAATTAATTTGCAAGAAAAACGCGTTATATAGTATTTTTCTTTTATTTTAACGCGCACTTTGACAAATTCGTTTCGCAACTACGCAGACCGTGTAAATTCGTTTACGTGATTCAGTCTCGTTATACATTTAAATTCCCCGCGAAATTAGCTGACGAGCACAAGTTAAATGAATAAATAAACTCGTCGTTCGAGAAATAATAACTCGCGCTTTTTAATTTAATTTTCTTCCAACAAATTCCCATACATCATTCCCAAAGTATACGGCAGCCACTTAGCCCGCAATAAGCGCTATTTATCCGCGGGATTTCATGCAAATATCGCGTTCTCGACTTTTCAGCCGCTTATCCTTTCGAATCCGACAAGCGTAACGCGTAACAAAACTGCGCCGAAACAAATATACGCGCGCAGTGTAGCGACTCAGTATAAATTCAGCAAGCTTCTTAATGGCTCGAAATTCAGGATCGAGAGGGGCAGCAGAGATGGAGAGAAGCGCTTTAATGCACTTGGATAAACGGCTGCGAAAGCTAAGCCCCGTTGGCTTTAAATTATCGACGGATAATTTGTTGTAATTGGGTCGATTAATTAGCCGGTGCACCTCGGTCAATATACTATTAGGCAAACGAGGCGGAATGTTTTTGTTTCTCTACACTATTACTGCGTTTTGAAGTAGCACACTGCACAAAATCTTTCAACAACCGGCATCCCTGCAGTATAAATGCTCGTTCTTATATCTGCGAGCGCTATTCCGAACCCGTAGCCTTTTCTCTCCTTCTCTCTTTGCTTCGTCGTCAGTCCCCGCGAGCCTTTCAGCTCTCGTATACTGGTGCTGATTCTTATTGGTTGGCGTTGCTACGCGAGCGTCTATAGTACAGTATCTCTTTATTTCTTGCGAGATTTTCCGCTTGAATTTCACTGTACTGCACCGGATAGAGTATTACTTTGCTGTTATTGCTTTAGTTAGTGCGAATCGAGCGAGATGTTAATTCTCTCTCGAGCTGTCTCACTGTATAGGAGAATGAGCAGCGACGATGAAGTAGTTCATTTTAATTTCGCTTTCAACTCTCTCTCTCTCTCTCTCGTCGACGCTATGCTGATGATAAAATTAGAATTGAAGTAGACGAAAGTCCGATAAATAGAGAAGATATAATTCTCTCCTCGTCGTTTTTAAACAAGTTGACGAACTTTGCTCGCGATTAAGTGAGTCAGGAATTGTATCGTTCGAGTATTGTATATTCGAACGATGTTATAATGTATATAAGGAATGAGACGTGATCTTAGAGGATATAAAGGTGCTTCCGTTTCTTATATTAAATGTATAATGAAAAACTATGTGTATACACTTCGATTCTGGGCTTTGATTAAAATCGTTAAGTCCGAGAGATTTTTTTTTCCTCTCGCACGAGTATAATAGAATTCCGCGGTTTCTTCATTGCTCGCACCTCTCTTTGCGCGGCTGGTGATGCGAAAACAAACTTTATATCGCGGAATTTCCATAATTCTGGACAAAGTAATATTACAAGACACGGTTGTATATGTTTATCGCAATCGCCGAACAAAGGATCGAGCTGGCTCCCGGAGAGTAAGACAGAAAAAAAAACGTATTATAAAATTCTATAAAATCGCGCCTCTCGCTCTTTCTCTCTCTCGAGAAAAAAAAACAGACATAAACCACGTCGTCCTCCTCTAAAAACCCGTATCACTTTCCCATACATATAATCTCCTCCTCGCGGCCTGCGTGTATATATACATATACACACGTATATAATACACAATATAATGAAATAATAATAAACGATAATAACGACGATGGCATTACAAGATTGGCTTCTTATAACCGCTCACGCGCGCGCGTTTCGCTCCCTCTCTCGAAAAGTAATCACCGCTGCAGCAGCTCGCACACGTTATATTATATTCCGCAACCTCAGTGTAAATAATTTGAAACGAGAAACTCTCCATTATTCCGGCCAAAAGGAGTAAAAAAAAGTCTCTCTCTCTCTCTCTCTCGCTGCCGATCCATTCTTTTAATGCACGGGCTTCTATACGCACGCAGCCGCAGCAGCATCAGAGCTGCTACAGCAGCAGCGTCGAAGGCGAGAGAGAGAGAAAAAAAGAGAGGAGGAGATCTTGGTATAGTGCTGCACAGGGAATGAGCGAGAGGGGCAAGAAACTGAGATAAGGGAACCGCGAAGAGAGAGAGAGAGAGAGGCTGGACCGAGAAGCAAAAAAAAAAGTGGTAATACCGGTCTGACGCGTCTTGCTGCGTAATTCAGCGTGTGCGCGCGTTGCAGGTATATATACAGAGAGAAAGAGAGAGAGAGAGAGAGAGAGAGAGAAGCAAGCGAGCGAACGACGAGCTCTAGGTAGTCGTGTGCTTTTATTTATCGCCGTCAAACTGCAGCGGCAGCTCGTAAGGTTTCGTCCGTCGTTGCAAAAGAGTGTGTGTGTGTGAGAGAGAGAGGGGCCCAGAAAACTTCGGACTTTATGTGGAGAAAAATATGACGGAATAAAACTTTGCCGTAGTCGTCGTCGTCGTCGTCGTCCTTCTCTTCCACGCGATAAAATACAAGAGTCGCGCGTGAATTTTCCCGAGGCGGCTTCCGGCTTTGTTCCTTATTCATTCTTCACTCTCTCTCTCTCTCTCTCTCTCTCTCTCTCTCTTTTCTTCTCGTTCGAGGCGTCACGCGTATATATACATATATACCGGCAAAATTCTAAACAGCTATATAGGGGTGCGGGGAGAGGAGAGGGAAAAGTCGGACGCGAACGCGAGAAATATGTGCTCCCTCTCTCTCTCTCTCTCTCACTGAGAGATGGAGTATGTGTACGAGGAGCACGGGTGCAGTTTTCGTAATTAGGGCTTTAGGTGTATGCTTGATTTATTGGAGAGGAGAGATTTTTTTGGGGAAGCCAGTCGAGATATTGCGGCCACGAGGTCGGGCTTTATTACGTATGTGTGTGGAGGGGGGGATGAAGGTTTTGTTTTCGAACTCGGTTGTTCGGCGGCTGATTTATGAATGGGTTTTCCGGATTTCGCTTGATTTCTTCGGGGAGTTGATGGTATTTGTGGTTTCTCCAGGATTTCTTTTGCTGATGATGGACTTTTGCATATATACAAGTATAAGCAAGACGAATATAATATCGAAGAGCAACATTCATTTTTACGATAATATAATTCTGAATAAGTTTCGGCTATAAAAATTTATTTACCGAAGATCAGAAATGTAAACGCAGCAGCTTTATTTCCTTTAAAAACCCTCGTCATCTATCCCGCATCATCTCCCACTTAACTTTTCACAACAATCATAAGCTGCGCCACACAAGAACTGTTTATCGCTAATGAACTTGGTCCATACGCGTTCACAAACAGGCACCGGCGAATCAGTACACCCGCACAGTCGGTCGAGTACTGGCACACAAAGGCGAGCAACAACAGCTTCAGTGTCTGCACCGCCCAGCAACTTATTAAATAAAACTCCATCAAAACTGCACTACTCTCGTTTTGTCGCTGCGCGGGGACAAGGAAAATAAACAACGAGTAAGGAGAAAAAGCAAACTCGACCGCCGCGAGTCCGACAATTAAAATCACCTGAACTTCTCGTTGTCGTCACATACACGCACGAAATCAGCGAAAGCCGAGCAAACAGTCTGCGCACCGCAAGTTCGCCTCTTGTTTTTCGTTCGCCTGAACACACATACACACACACATACACACTCGGCTTTTGCAACTGACCATTGATGATGCTTTGGACGTGTTTGGCTTTCGGTGTACCTGGCAGTTAGTTGACCTGGAAAACGTATCGACTCTCGAATTATTTGCGAGTTCACACGGTGAATAACCAGAGAGGGAAGCCTTTTCACGTACATTAGTATACTGTTATATTTGCTATTATTATAAAGTTCGATAGAAATTAATAAATGTTTTGAAACTCTATCATGTCTCTATATAAACTTTCCGTTAAAAAATTATTAATTAAGAGCGCATAGTAATCGTCTTGGATTTCGCGCGCGAGGAATTTAATCAGCCCGTGTGCGCTAATATAACCCAGTAGAGCCCTCGCAAGCTCGCGCGCGTATTTTCTTGCTCGAGAAGTTCGGCAACGAGTCCCAAACGGACTCTAAGAATAATTACACCTGCTGCTGCACTCGCGCGCGCGCGCGCGCGCCATCGTTTCCAATTCACTAAACTGTTTAGGAATCGGAAGTAAACTTGTTGACGTTGCTATGTACGGCGTTATACTGTAGCAGAGGCTATATCTCGAGTTTCTCTCTGCGCGTGTACAGCGTCTCTTAGTTGTTGTACGCGAGAGACGCAAATTAAGCCGGCGACTCCCAAGAGTCAGCTAGCGCCACGAGAGAAACGTCCTTTTCTATTAGCTACCGTGTTCTGCTGCTCGGTGCAGCGAGTAAAAGTTAGGTGTAAACATATCAGACTGTCGCTGTTGAATTTTCGGTGTCGATGATGGCGACACATAGTGTGTGTGTCATCCGGTGATGGCAAATTGAATCATAATTACCGATGACGAGGTAATAATCAGTAACGGGGAGCTTCAGTGGACACGACTATATGTACCTATGTACATGAAGCAATGGGCATCAGTCGGATGAACTAAATTTAGTAAACAAGATGGTTAACGTTGATTAATCCAAGATATGGCCGGAATCAATAACCACTTGGTTGTATACGTTGGCACATGAATTTCCGCATCGATGTGCAGTAGTTTGCCTTGGCGATGAGATCGGTTTAAGATGCGCCACTACAGGCATGCTCGACTTAGCTGACGTAAATACAGCTGGAGAGATAACGCGCGGCCTGCTGCTGCTTCGATTGATCTCTAGTTTACGATAACTTGAAATTACAGTCGGATGAAGTGGTGGCAACATACGTATGCGCGTATATAAAATAGATTCCGAAATATGGTGTGATACGCGTATAAAATATATGAAGCAATAGATGCGTCAATACAATCATAATAAACTTTATTTATCGCTTCGAAATGGGACGAGTCATCGATATATTATAACTCAGAGCCTCTAAATTCTTATCTTTACGACACGGCCGCAATTCGGTCTTCATATACAGCCAACCGAATCCCCGTTAATTAACCGCGATCGCACCGACACAAAAAGCGTGAAATACCTTTTCCGCGTGACTGCCAATCCCCTGGCTAAAAGGCCAAGCCAGAGGCAGCAGCAGTGGCAGCGATAAAAAAATATGTGCTTTGTATTCCAGCGGCGACGCGAAAGCGGCGTCTACACAGGGAGAGAGAGAGAGAGCAAACCGCCCCAATCCAATAATAACGCCCCGAAGGCAGCAGCAGCCGCCGTCATACGCGTTCGCTATATATACCTATACTCCCTCTCTTCAGTCGCGCAATTCATCGTCAAACAAATAACAAACACACACACACACACACACACACCGGGGCTATACCCTCCCAACAGGCAGACAGACGGCCAGCAGCAGCATCAAACTATAAGACTCCACTGCACAGAGTGGATATAGTGTCTGTATACACTATATACACGGAAGGAGAGAGAGAGAGAGAGAGAGAGAG
>UCQR01102906.1:0-14599 GCA_900474235.1 Cecidostiba semifascia | reverse complement strand
GAAATCGTATAAGGATGAGAAATATCGACGAGTTGTTGAAGCCGCAAGGCCTGATGCTGACTGTCGCGATTTTATACGCGGAGAGCGCACAAAGAAGGAAATATATTTTATAGCTCAAAATCACTTTTATGCGCGCGAGCGCTGTAGATAATATATACGCGCGCGGTTACGACTCACAATGACACGCCCAGGACGCCGGAGAGAAATATAGGTATATATAGTTTTATGTTTTCGAACGAGAACTAATCTCTTGCGTGCTGAGTTCGTTTCTTTAATGCGCTCCTTATAATGCTTAGTGGCGCTGCGCAGCGCGCTATATAACACTGCAGCTTGGACTTTCATTTTGTTTTCAAGCAGCAGTCGCAAGCATATTCTGCCTTATATTCATATGTTTAAGCGCTGCAGAACGAAAGAATATGATTTATGAAGATGACTGTTATATACATAAAAATGGACTTTTAAAGGCCCATCAAACCACGCGCGCGCATTATATATTTCGAGGGAGAAATCGAGGCTAGCTCGAGAGTTTAAACAATTATTTTATTATACACGTACACATATCTGATTAAAATTACTGAACAATTAATTATACAGCCTCGTTGCACCAGAAGCGGGCTCCGCTCGATGTTTTCCAAGCCGTTGTAGCAAGACATGGTATACACGTGTAAAACATCCTCGATATATAGAGTAAACTCCGGAAGACTCTCAGAGTATATTATGCGCGCTCGGACAAAGAGCAGTAAAGCCAGAGAAACGTGGGCGTGTATAGTGTATACCGATTTCTGCGAAGGTCGCGCAGCAGCAGCAGCCACAGGAGCTGACCTTTTGGGCCCGCTCAAAAAAAACGATTCTCTCTTTCTCTCTCTCGCAATTCCGAAAACGAACATAAAAAAGAGACATAAAATATGAAATAGTAGCAAGGTGCCGGTACAACCAAGGCGGGCCCTTTGAAGAAGCTAAACGGATATGTACTATATGCGAGAGAAGGAGATAGAGAGAGAGAGAGAGAGTAGACGACGTTAAGTAGAAGCTTCTGGACACACACGTGCAGCTCTACTATATATATATATATATGTTTTACGACCGACACAAAAGATATATATACATATATATAATATTATAGTACAATATATTATAAGATCGTTCTTACCAGGATAGGACGAGGGTCGTTCCGGTGGACTGTCCGGACTCGAGGGCACCTTCGGACTGACGACGTGAGTCCCAAAGGCGTAGGGTAATAGGCGCAGTCCGGCTGTGTCCGGTGGCGAGGCCATGCCGACGTAGGGTACCTGGCCGAAGTAGGTCGGATTGCCGAGGTTCCCGAGGTTCGCCAGCGAGTTTGTGTAGGCCGAGGGTGGGTAGTAGCCAGCTCGGTAATCGCTGCCGAACGTCGCGTTGAACTGCGCCGTCGCCTGGATCTCGCTGTTGGCTGTTTGTGTTTTCGAGAAAAGAGGATCGAGCGAGAGCGAAATTCGCATTCGTCATTACTTTGTTTTTCCTATTATAGCTGTATATTATATTGTATATACCTCGACTGCGAAGAAAGTTTTTGATTCATCCTCATATATCAGATATATATATATACGCTGTGTCAAATAAGTTACTCATTCAATGAGCGAGAGAACGTCCATTACAGCTCGTTATTCGCGTTATTCGAAGAAAGCATCGTTATACGGGAGAGAGCCGAAACATATAACTGCTGGCTTATTATGTATAGGTATACACGCATACACTATACATATATATGCATGTATATACACGGCGCGCTTGAGCGCAACGCCGCAGAGAGAATCAAAATGGCTGTCGGGCGCGCAAGGCGTGGTTTACTCATCAACATACACGCGCGCCCATATCTCTCTGCTCTCGTATTGTATCTACGTACATATACATATATATACACGGAGGCTATTACCTCATTGGCATGTTTATCATTAATCGTTAAATGTAAGTGGGCTAGCCGCGCGGTGCTAAGTTAATAAGCGCAGAGAGAGAGAGAGAGAGAGAGAGAGACGGCCTCTTAAAATTTAATTACCGTCCATACTTTTTTTCTCGCTCGTCCGCCGCATCGCTCATATTCTCTCTCGGCTGCGCACAAATCGAGAGCGAGAGAAGATTATTAAATTATTTTGCACATATAACAGTAGCCGATAATTATACATATACGAGACAAGTCCTCTCTTTCTCTCTCGCTATACTGATGCGCTCCTTTGACAGATTTCGCGCATGTAAAACTTGATCGCGCGCGCGTGCTCTGTTATAGGAGAGGATGTTATTATTGTGACGGCTAATTATTATCGCGAGACTGATGTAGAGCTTTTATTCTACTCGTATATACATATATAATATCATGTACGAACGATCATTGCTATATACATATTTTATTGCCAATCCATTTGTATATGTGATTGCTCGAGCGACTTTTTGCGCAATTTCGCAAAACGATTCCGGAATGAGGAGCATCAGAGTATATAATAGCTTTGATGAGAATTACATACATGTATATACGAATAGGCAAAAAGCGCACTACGTGTATGCAACAAGAGACAGAAAGAGATGAGAGAAGGAAGCGTTATCCTAATTTGCACCGATTCCATTTTCGCAGATCCAGCCGAGATTATTGCCGCGCCAAAAAGTCACGCATCGAAGAAACGACTTCCGTGCGACGTTTGTATTTTACATTATATGCTCACGTCCAGATCTGCGCTATATACACTTATAACATATAGGTGTGTGTGTGTGTGTGTATACATATACAATCTTTTCGGCCAGTCCTCGAGAGCGATTTTAGCCATGCGATTATATAGTCGCAACTCGCACGCGATATTATTCTCGAGCAGGCAGCAGCTATTGTATACGCGAAAAGGGCTCCTCTCTTATCTTCAGCAACTATATAAATGAGAGACGGTGCGGGCATTTTTCTTCGACTCGAATTTCTGCAACTTATCGTCGCGTCGTAGCTAGCTCTCGAACGATTTTTATTCTTTTCCAAGAATAACCACACTGCCGTGAGCGCTGGATACTTTCCTGGCGCAGATAATTTTAATGGGTGCCGCGTGTCTGTGTGTATTCGGTAGCTCGGAGTTCGGTGTACACACATATTATATGTACATATATACGTGCACTCGTAAATAATTATAAAAATAACGTGTATATGTGTCCCGCTTTAATTGAGGTATATTGTATGGCTGACGGGATAATTGTTCGCGCGTTGTTATATATACCGATATACTACGAGCTATATCAAGATCGAGGTATATAATGATATTTTTTGCACTCACTCTCTCGAAATATAACTTTAATTTGAGAAAAAAAGGGAGCGACAGCGAATTAGATCAAATGATGGTCAAAGAATCAAACTTTCCCACGCGGCAATGCAAGAAAGCTACAATATAATCAATATGTGATGAATTGCAAGCCCAAAAGCGGTGTGCCACGTAATACGGCTTCGAAAAGAGCAATAGCCGGAGCGATTTGTCGGACAAGTCGTCGGATGAGCTCTGTGTACGATATAACGAATTAAAAAAAAAACGACGAGCAGTCACCCCATTGACACCGGGGAATAATTTGATACATCGAGCGGAAGCTCTAGTTTCGAATTTCGCGCGTCAAACGCGGAGTTAGTATATATGTGCATATATATATACATACATATAGGTATACCCGGGCCCCGCGTTGTAACACAAGCGCATTGATGTCACGAGGATCGAGCGCGCGGCACGGCGCAAGGGAGGAGAGAATCGCGCGCATCCACGGGGCGGTACGCGTGTATACATGTATATTGTATATGTATATACACTCGTATATATATATAAGCGGCGCATATACAAGACCGCCATTTCTGCGCTTCTTCGTATATTATACTATACATCCCATAATAAGTAAAAATTTACTCTGATCAAAGGTGGCGCATGTTACGTTATACTGTCGGTTTGAGAAAAGACGCGTGATATGTAATTGAAATGCCGGTCCGCCTAAAATGTCATTTGATCAATTTCCAGCCGCACTTTTAGACAGAGGCTTCTAATTATCAGAAGAAAAAGTGCGTAAAAGGGCGACAAGACTGACAGACAGATTTCACGTGTCGCGAGAGAGTTGGTATTTATTGGGCGAGAACCGAGCATTTATAATAGTCGGCTGCATCAGCGAATGAAAGAAAGGCTGCTTTATTGCAGAGCTATCGTGATGTTCTGCTTCTCTCTCTCTCTCTCTCTCTCTCTCTCTCTCTCTCTCTCTCTCTCTCTCTCTCTCTCTCTCTCTTTTCTTTTAATGGCTTATTAAAAACATATACCCGCATCTCGTTTGGTGCAGTAAAGGATTCGGTAGTCGGGCTCCTATATATACGTATACACTCTTTTTTTTAAATGTTCTCCGCTCCTGTGTATAGAATATTGACAAACGTTTTAATTGCAAGCGCGCGCGACCTCGAGCGAAAATTTGCAATTATTTGAGTTTCTACTTGTGTTTCGTCGTTAAAAAGAAACTCATTGCTTATGCGGGAGAAAAACTGTTTGTCAAAACTGACATTATCTGCCGAGCTGCTGTGCAGGCAGTGTGTATATATCGCACGGCTGATGACTGTCAGGTGTAATTCTATATCTTTATTCATGCAGATATGTGTGTACTATATGCAAACGTCACCTAAAAAGGTGTTCAGACTGTTGTTGTCAAAGGTGCGTCATGTCCGTCTCTCGAGAGCTCTCATTAATCTCGCAAATATGTAACATTAACTTTTCCTCTCTTTCTCTATATTCGTTAAACAATGCAGAATATACAAACTGCACGCGAGCGCGACGAACAATGAATTTAAAGATGGGCCGAACTATATAAGAAGCACGAAAGCTGCCAAGGAAAAATAAAAGACGCTCTTGAAACACTGTACAAGTGCAGCGCGTGTATACATACAACTCGTGTCACACACGCCGCCTACGTATTGAGAGAAGATAAATAAATGATTGTCGACGTGACAGTGCAGTAATGTCACTGATGATTTAGAATTTTTTCCAGCAATTAATTTTCATGAAGCGAATTAGAAAAGCTCCGAGAAAGAAACCTAGCATGTAACTGTTTGATAAATGATGGATCGACATATCAGCCGGCTTATATACTCCTCGCCTATATACGTACAATGTGAGCGAACATATTCATTAGTTCGCCGGTTATAATTTATTGCTTCTATGTGTATATGTACACAGGTATAAGTTCCGTTTCTGTCCAAGGATCCACGCGCGCTACAGCTATATTCCAACCGTTTAATTATCCAAAGACGCGCGACTTCCTCGCAACGCGTCACTTTTCGTCGAAATTCAAAATAACATCTCATCGTCCCGATTCTCTTGTCGATTAAACAACAACCAAAAAAAGAGAGAGATAGACTCGTCGTTCTTTTTTTTTTGTTTGGTTTGCGAAGAAAAGTACAAACTTTTTGTATTTATCGTTACATCAGCAAAATAAAGGCGCCGATAAATCCAATCGATAAGTACGCGTCCAGAGAGTTTTGACACTTACACTGAGAAAAATCGACAAAGCGAAGATTACTATACGCCATAGTAAATTTAGATATGGTAGTAATTACAAAATTTATAGTAAGTATAACTACATTTTTGTAATTGTTACTATATTGTTTTAGTAAAATTTTTGGTCATTTTCGATGGATTGCTAGCACAATTTTTATAGTTGGTTTTACTATAAATTAAAGTAATTTACTTTCTATTTCAGAATATATGAATATATTTCAGGATTTCTGAACGATATTGAGTAATTACTGCTATAATTTTAAGTAATCGCTACTATAAATTTTGGTAGTAATAGTTGCTATAAAATATAGTCGTATCCCTATGCCGCTAGAGTTTATAGTAGAATTTTGGTAATGGTTACTATATATTTTTCTCGGTGTATAGGATTGATAAACAACCGTTTTTCTCGATGAAATTAACGCGAAATATCCCCGAAGATTTTTCTTACCCTGTCAGCCGAGGAATTTATCCGCAGGCCGCCACCGCGTCAGCGGTATTAAAATTATCATTATTATTTTAATGTTTTATTATCTAGCCATATCTCAATGAGAAGAGAGCGCGCGGCTCTTCTTCTCGCGGCGAGAGAGTCTTAAGAGCGCTCAAACTTTTTACGAGTATATAACGTCGTGGTGCAGCTCGACGCACACAATGCCGTAGGTCGGTTTTACATATCGTAAAAAGCGCGCAGGGTATAAATCTGCGCTTGGCCCGGCTGTTATGTCTCGTAGCTATGCAGACCTGCTCTCTCTCTCTCTCTTTCTCTCTCTCTCTCTCTCTCTCTCTCTCTCGGAGGCATTTTATGCCCGTTGGCTCATGCGTTTAAGATCTCGTTGGTGCGCAAGAGAGAGAGAGAAAGAGAGAGACGTTTACGCATAAGAGATTTGCGATTTTTAGCGCGGCATTCATGTGGCTGCACGAATTTGAATTACTGCTGATGTAAAAGCTCTGCTCGTATGCATATATGAGGGGATGCATCACAAAAAACATTCAGTTGGACTGCTCAAAAAGTTGAAATGAAAAATTAAGTGCTACATCTCTTGTACAAGTTCATTCTTGCTCTACATCAGGAGTTCTGCATGTCGTTCAAAAGAACATGCATCAGAACACTGGAAAAAAAGTGGCATTTATAAATTCTATGTAAAATTGAGGAAAATAATTCATATATCACTAGAATCAAAGTACAAGAAAAGAGCTTAATCTCAGGAGGTCAAAATGCACAGATACATATGTGTAGTGTGAATGACGCGAAAGCGTTTTCTTTTTCAATCTCTCGTTGAAAAAAATAGACACTGATAATATGACATCGAAATTATTTATATACACGAAAGTCTTTCATCGACAATGATGCGCGTCGCTCAAGAGCGATTGACCTATTTGAAAAATAATAAACCTTTTCTCGCTGCAGTCTCGCGTCGAAGTGTAGTCAAAGCTAAAACTTTCCAGAAGTGCTTCAAGATAAGTTTGTTAAAGCGCAGCCGTACACGATGTATAAATTTATCTGTCGAAAAAATTAGAGAGCTGCAAAGCTGCAAACAACTATATACATATATATATATATATACAGTCGCAACAGACACGCACACACATACATAGTATATACAATATCTACATCGCGGCGACAATCAACTCTCGAGTTGCGAAGCGCGCTATCGTTTTTTTTCCTCGCGCAACCTTGAAACTGCAAAAATCTCGGAGCGAACGACGAACGAGCGATAATGCCGATAGCGCATTTTGCACGCAGCCGCGCTCTCTCTCTCGCGCGACATATACGAGGAAAACTGTGTCGTACTTTGACACATTGCTCGAGCTATATATGCACATGATACGCGGTGCAACATGTCTCGAGTCTCTCTATAATACAATACATATATTTCCATCGCTCGATCGAGTCATCCGCGCTGAGCGCACGTATATCGTTGTTGCGCGTGTATTAGTGCCACGTGTCTAATATAGTAGTAGTTTATATATATATAGATGAGTCTTCCTCCTTCTTCGCGCGCGGGCTCTGTCGCATCTCCGGCGTATTATAACGTGACAGCTGCAACGTGCATGTATCTGTCTCTCTGTGTGTGTGTGCATCTCTTTCGCGCGATTATGCAAGCTCGCCAGGTTACGATTGCCAATTCGCCTATTGGGATTACGTGAATATGCGAGCTATATGATGAATATATAGGTATATGGAAGGAGTAGGGGAAAGATTCTACACGTGCGCGTGCATCACCAGGAAAAAACTATGTATATTTTTTTTTTCAACGCACACGCGCGGCGACGTTCATTAATGTAATATCGTCGCGCAAACTCGTCGCTGTGTGTCTTTTATTGCGCCTGTCGAATCGGAATAATAGTAGTTGCCGCCGATGAGCGATCATTATATTTTATGTATTACTAAATTGTCTCTAAATGCGCTCGCTTAAAAATTAATGGATTCACGTATTTCGTATAAATGCGTGCGTATGTAGCGATGATAAGTATATGTAGAACCCAATAAACGATTGGTCTACTGCATTTCTGGTACAACGCGGTGTACGAGCTTTTACTCGCGAGCCATTCCTCGCTATTTGTCAAACACATTCTCCTGCACTTAGCATTCTCATTTCGAGCCGTGCATCAATGGACTGCACTCTGTCTTGAGCTTACGCACACACACACACACACACACACATCTTATTCCATCATGACGCAGTTCCAGCTCCTCATCTATTCATCTCCTCTCGTCATCAGATCTACACATTTTCTCGACACCGAACAAACTGTACACAAAAATACCCTATACAGACATACTTTTGTACACGAAAAAATTCTACACAGATATATTCTACACAAAAATTCTCTACACGCGTTTTGGGGTTATTTTACTCCACTGCAAAATTCTACACAATCATATAACCTATTGTTGTAACAATGCTACAACAATAGGTTACACGCCCAAAACGCGTGTAGAGAATTTTTGTGTAGAATATATCTGTGTAGAATTTTTTCGTGTACAGTTTGTTCGGTGTCATTTTCTCGAGGACCATCAGTTTTACTTTCAAACATTTTCCAACACGCAACGTGTCTTTGTCGCGCTAATTAGACTCTTTAATTGCTTTGATTTTTTTTTCCGCGACTAGACGCGCGCCATATATATATAAGCAATTTGAATTCGCTGACGCGCGGCTAAAAATAATACACACACGGGGGGGGAGACACTTTGGCCCGCGACAGTTTATTATAGCGACTCGCTCGTGATTAATAAACCACGCGGAACTATATAAATATACATGTATAGCGAATGTAGACGGAGAGCGACGGTTGGCTTGCAACTATGTGTCTGTGTGTATGTGCAAACGGCTACAAGCGCGGCACTCATCGCTTTTTCTTCGGCCGTCCGCGACTAGATATAGATATAGCTGCACGCCGAGCGTAAGGGGATTTATATGCAAGAGCTCATTCCAACTCGACAAACCCCAAAGCGATAGCCCAGAAATCAGACCGCAGAAACAAAGTATAGAGAGCCGGAGGAATTGAATCTCTCGAATTGTAATTAATGTATAACTTTTTTTTTGTGTTAATGGGAATTGAGATTTATTACTGCGTGTTTAATTATAGCATTAGAGGTCCGTTTCTTTGCCGAGAAATATTGCACAAATAATTTTATTTCTTACATTTCAATTGTCTTTTTATGCCTTTTGATGAATGTACTCCACTTTCAACTAAACTTCTAAATATTATTATTATTTCAAAATCTAAATAAATTTCTCTTAATACAGATTTTTTTTCAAGAATATTATTTCAAACAGCGTTCAAAATGGCATCTATATGAAATCTGAACTCAAGATCGAGTGAAGCCATTCGCCCGGTAGGCAAACATCACGATTCTTCCAGTCTCGTCTACGTATACAGTGGCACGCAAAGCTTCTGCAGCTTCTCTCGTTCCGACGACTATTGCCCGTTCTTCGGTATTTCTCAAGCCTTCACTTGACAAGACGGAAAAAAGCAAGTTGTCGAAAGTAAATACACGGTATATAGGCACTCGGACAAAGTGCAGCCGGTAACGGATACATTGCAGCAGGAAAGAGAGAGAGAGAGAGAGAGAGAGAGAGAGAGAGAGAGAGAGAGAGAGAGAGAAAGAGAACGAAGCAGACGCCGCATCAGCAACTCGAGAGTGACGATAATTAAAGCTAATCATAAATGCAAGTGCGCGCGTGGCGAAGACGTACCTTTTTTCGCTATCCTATCGTCCCTTATAGCTTCGGCTCGCCGATATAGTATTATAAACATAACATATATTATAAGTAAAACCAAGTGATATACGCGCGGCGTATATATAATTGCTTTTTGTGCGCGAGCGCGCGTGTTTTTAGCGCGAGAAATGAAAAACCGGTTCTTCGTCCAAGAGCAATAATTTGCTTCGTATACCCTTATAGGCGCGTTCGTTCGTTCGTTCGTTCGTTCGTTCGTTCGTTCGGTGTTGCTTGCCCGAACGCACAAGAGAGCCAAATCGAACTTAGTTATATGCAGCAGCTAAACCTGAGCTGACCCGTAAAAATGAAGTCGCTGCCGTTTCGTTTACGTATACGTATATACATACACACGCATATAACTCGGCTCTTTATATATATGTATATATATTCTCTGTGTATCCCGTGCAGCTCCGCGACGAGACGACTCGGCAGCAGCAGTTTGCCGGCGATCGGTTGGCTCGCCACGTAGCTTGGCGCGCAACTTGTGTGCAGTGCATGCGTCGAGCTGTTACCACAAAAAAGAAAGACGGCAAAAAAAAACTTCGCGTAATGTCTGTAATATGCATGACGACTTACTTCCCTCCTGCGCCGTGCTGCACGCATATGTGTGTGTATATATACACGTATACATGAAAAAGTAAGGAGTGAGACTGCCATGCGAGAACTCGCGGTTTGTGTGTGGAAAAAAAGGTATACAATGATAGGAAGATTAAATAAAAGTTAATGAGAAAAAAAAAGAAGGGTATACCTATATGTGTGTAGGGGAGGAAGAGCCGCTTGCGAAAGCCGAGCGACGTTAATAATTTCTTCATTTCTGCGAAAAAAGAAGTTTCACGCATGTGTATGCGCGTGTGTATGTATGTTATATGTGTGTATAGGTGGAGGAGCTGAAAGCCATACTTGATGGAGCGCACGCGCGCAAGCGGGGCTTTTTCATTGTGACTACATGCCAATTTTCTACAAAATTATCATTTATGCAGCGAAGCTAAACTCTGAGCAATTGAAATATATGTACTGAATATGTCTAGTAGAAATTGTACCTTTGTGTGTGCTGCGAACATTGTGAATAGAAAGCCGCGAGCTAGTATATAGAGTTATTAAATGGATGAAACAACTTTTGTCGCGCGCGGTTATATATACATACAGTTTTAGAAATACGATGTTGTACATTCCTGTACACTGGATAAAACATTCAGTCTCATTAAATTTCCTTTCTGAAATTTTTATCACAACGACAATGGTTTTACTAGAATTTAACAAAATGTTTGCAATATAGTATCGTAAAATGAAACACATTCGAATAAGCTGATCTGAGAAATAATTAATGTGAAATGATTGTTCACAGGTTTGTAAATATTAAACATCTCTTGTCGCGCACAAACTATGCAAGCGAAGAAAATCGTCTACGAAGAAGCGGCGATAATACATCGTACATTTTTATCGTCGCACAAGTGCGCGAAAAATGCTTTGCTCTTCCGTTCTCGACAATAGCGCGACGCACGTGAATCCGCTGTGCAACGCCGCATTAAACATCGCGTGTAGACGAAGCAATCGACAGTAGAAACGTTCGCAATCTTTTATCGCGATGTGTGTTGCCGAGTGAACATGCAGTGTGTATTATTCGGCTCTCGCACAATTTAGTAGGCTATAGTCATCATGGTCAAGGATATTATCAATCAATCTCTTGGTATTTACTTTTTCATACAACTATTTGCATTTTACTAAATGACGAGCGAAGTTAAGAGTGGATTATGAATATTTTCGTATCGTTTCGCTAAGAAACGAGTGTATAGCGGCGGTCAAAATAGTTTGTAGGAATGCAAGAAAATCGATAAGACTTGCTATATAACATCGAGTTGCAATCGCACGGCCGGACTTACGCGTGTGCGCCGCGTTCAATACATTGTAACAAATGACTCATGCACGAGCTAACAAGTTATTATGTATAAGCTGCTGCGCGCGCACATGCACACTCTACCACCTATATGTGCATACACACTGGCAAGATAACTCTCGCACTGCGGTATTATAAAATAGCTGATTGAAAAAATATACAATCAAATGGAACTGATCATAGTTGTGATTGATATTTTATTCTGGCAAATTAATTAACAAGTTTGCAATAATAAATTACAAACGTTCTGTCATTTAAATAAATATCGGAAACATGTAATACTAACGAATGTTTAACGTGACAATACGAACCTTGTGGATAATACTAGTTGAATAAATAATTCATGTTCGCATTTTACTCGCTCAGAATTCATGTTTGCATTGCAAAGCATTTATTTTAATGCGTGGTAAAATGATTGTTTATATAAGTTGGAAGATAAAAAAAACTTGTCTCATAAAGAGCATTGTGACTAAAAATGGCTTCTCTATAAAAGATTGAGTAATTAAAAGTAATTAAATTTTATTTTCTCGTATAATTTTATCGTATCCGTGCAGCTAGGTAGAAATAGACAAACCCTTTTTTAAAATACAAAGTAACTAATACTTCGTTTGAATAAAAAATCAATTTAATACTCATTTATGCTATACTCAAATATAAATATTTTATAGCTATACAAATTTACAACATTCTGTAACTTTGTACGAATAATACATTGTGTTATGGAACCTTTTTTCTCCGAAGTATTATGAAATTTCAGACTTTTAAAATTTAATACGGATCATAGTATTTTATAGTATTTTTCAATCAATAGGCACTTTTACAATGTAGTAAATTTTATCATAGGAACTTACTACCGTTTCATGAACCCAGCTTTTATGCTGTTATCGATGATGATATATTTACATAAACTGCCTTAAATAATTTTTTGGTATGTAACTAACATAAAATCTTCAATGATGCATTCTTCGAATGCAGACTTACAGGCTGCTCACATCTTTGCAATCTTCAGTAGATGAATCAAAAACGATCTTCATGTCGATCAAGTAAAATATTTAAACGTAAAAATATATATCATAATTTCAAATTTTCAAGAGTCTCATCTTCAGAGAAGACTGGCTGAACTTTTGATCTTCATAGTTGTAAAAGAACATTGGTATCAACCATCTAATTATTGCAAAAACTGCATTCTTTTTGGCCAAGTAAAATTATGGACTACTATAATGCAACGTTAGGTAAAATATTTTTCATCAGGTACTTAAATTCACAGCCATTATTTTTGATAGTTAATTGATCAGAGTGAAATACTATAATATCAAAATATATTTAATTATATGCGATTTAGATATAAAAATTGACTAGACAGAAATTATTCTCGAATAAACTTCTGGTTGCCAAACGTTTTTTGCTAAAGGAAAAATTATAACTTTGAATCATTGCATTATCAAAAATACTTGAACTTTTGACGATGATTATAATGTAAGTAGATTCGTTACCTTGAGTTATACGCCGCATGGCTACTTCCACATCCGCCCTCGAGTCCTTTAAGATTACGTACATCAAAGTTAACGATTGCCAATGGTAGCCAAACCGTTGTAATAATTTAGCACTGTATCCTAATAATTCTTCAACGAGTCGTGGATCTGTAACAAAGAACATTTTTTTTATATTAATCACAGTAATTGTAGATGGCTACTCGTTAATATTAAAAAATAATAGCAACATTTGCCAGTTTCCCTTAAAATTCGCCCCCTAAAATTACTAGAAAAGGCACATCATGGTACTGTATATGTAACTACGTAAATATATGTAGATATACTCTTACAGACATATACATCGAACGATACGTGAGCCAATGGTATAAAGCCATTCCCGCTAGTGAACGCCTACTTTACGAGCTCTGGAGAACGCTTTTTAAAGCGGAAATGGCTACCACGAATAGGCGACAGGAAAGAAAATGAGCGAGAAAAGGCATATGGCTGAACGAAAGGGGGAGTTATGTGTACCTATATGTGCACTGGGTTTCTATCCGAAAAAGTGTAGCGATACAACCCGCGCTATTGCTCTTTCTTTGGGTAAAAAGGTGACAAAATAGATTCATGAGTCAATAATAGAAGAATAAGCGGGTAAAAAGGGAAATCACAAAAAATGGATAATAATAAAAAGTAGTTTCAGATATAGTAGTAGACAAGTCAAGAATAAAGGTTATTTTTATCAATCATATTGTTGAATTTTTTTCTACATTAATAGAAAGCAACACAAAGCTTTCTTGTCGAGCTAAACTAAGTCTACATGATTATGATACCACTATCGAGCTTTCCTATCAAAAGTAAATCGAAATCGGATCAAGCGACTGAGCTTGTAAGTATGTGAGCGCGGCCATTCACTTGTGAACATTATACGCATAGCATATTCCATAACATAATATTGTGGCTACAGTATGCTTGTCTTTCTGATGCTCTTTCTGAGAAGTTCATATGATCGAGCGGAAGTAACGAAAAGAATACTTGTGTAAACAAATTTAAACAATTCTTTTGTAATAGCATATTCAAATAAAACCAAACTATAGAATTATATGTTTTGAAACATTCAAAGTAACCGTACTTGTTGAATCAAAATAATTTCTATATTTACTTAAACTTCATGCGTCTTCTGATGATTTAAGATAAATACAAGCATAATTGGAGCTTACCTATATATATTTCATTTCCTATGTTAACTTTAATTTTTAATTTAACGCACACGAAGCACATATTTTGTCATGCAGTAATATCTAAAAAAAATGAAAGTCTTTTGACACAAAAGTAATGACAAGATAATTTTTATAAATATATATGCTGTTGTTATTGAAATGCAAATTCAGGTTGTATACTAAGTATGTATTATAATAAAGTTAAAATATGCGTATGTGTATGTCTGCATGCATGTTCATATGTGTATAAGTGTGTGTGTGAGAGAGAGAGAGAGAGAGA